>JARHVA010001711.1:1580000-1692500 GCA_037957365.1 Torreya grandis
TAAATATGCCAAAGAAATTATATATGACATACGTCTTTGTTATCTTATAAGCACTTGTTCTCAAGTATTTTTAGTTTTAATATCAAATTATTCCAAAACTAGTATGTTTTAGGGTAACCAAAATATATTTAATGTCATACCTCGATTCACATATCTATTCAACATGGCATAGCCTTATTCTATCATGTGGAATTTATTAATTCACAATCAAAATTATTCAATAGTGTAAAGTAATATCATATTGATACTCAAACCAAGAAAAGGAATAATTTAAAAGTATAACAAAACATAGTAATTACCACATATTGGTCAATGAAAACATCAAAACAAAAATAAAGGAAAGTATAAAGTCCATTGATTAGAATCAACATGCCTTGAAAAAGACCTATATTCTACACAATTTTCTCTCTATATTTACACAAATTACACTAATTATTGAATCATTATAGATATGGACCTATTTTCTCTCATACCATCACCATATATGGCTATACCTAATAAAAATGAGTTTTTAATAATACTAGTGATATATAATTAAGATATTTTATAATAACTATAACATAAATTACAACAATGTTAATATCTTATAAAAATAAAACATAACATTGGATAAAATTAATATTGATGCACAATCAATATAAAATAACATGACAATGTCAAAAATATATATACATCAATAATAATGTTAAAATATTATAAAATTTCTAGTTATTTCTAATAAATTATAATGTCCTCAAATGATATCCATAGTCTCAATATATTATTACAACAAAGTGATAAAAGAACATATTTAATGATTCAAAAATGTGTCTAAAAATGAGGATGTTACAAAGGAAATTTTTGTTTTAGAGGATAGGAAGAAAATATTTCATAAATATGGTGAAGGTATAGAAAATGTGATTGCTACCAAGGACCCTAAAAATGTACAAATTTAAGGTGCTAAAAACTTCAAACTAAAAAAAATTAAACATCACATCCATTCAACCAATTCTACCAAATTATAACCATTAACTTATCAATTCCTCATACATATTAATTATATAGTTCAAGTGAATATAAAAATTAAATACAATATTAAACTTTTAAGTTGATTATTAGAGTTATTATAAAGTACAACACTTTTCTTCCCACAAGAAATATAATTATAAAAATTATTAATTAGAGATAAGAACAAGGTCTTTGATCTTCAACTAGTTTCATTCTAGATCTTTCTATCAAGAGGAAGGAATAAATTAAGTTTATCTAAAAAAATGGTGAATATAATTCCTAACCATCCCAACCATTCAATTACAACCATATAAGATAAATGAACTCTGCATTGTATGGGATCATCTGTTTGTCAAAAAATATTAGTAGAGAAATAACACATATTTTTAATGAACATATTGAATTCATACATACACAAGTATAAATATCCCTCATATAAAATTCTTGAAAAAAAATATAATATAATATTTTTATCAAATTCATGATCAAATGTGACATGGCTATTATCATAAATACATGTCCATTTAAAATAATGAATATATTAGATTCTCAATTTATTTCACACATAGGTGATTCAAGTTATTTCACACATATATGATTCATAATTTATACCTTCTATTTTTGAATTATAGTATATTAAGAATAAAATATATAATAGCTAATAGTAAAAAAATTCCTTTTTACTCAAAAGGTATGATTTTGATCAACAAACCCCATTATGTTTACAATAGGGACTCACATTTGAAACAACAAGATGAATAAGACATCTAAGACTACATGAAAATAATTGTGCAATTTTTTTATTATGTTCAATAGTTCTCATAGTTTCATAACTTGATCTCATATATTTTAATTATTATTTCATGAATCAATCTAATTTAGACATATCTAAACAAATAAAACTTGTTTAGATATTATTTTCTAGCTTTCATAGTATTTTGGATTAATTTTGCCCTATTTTTGGTAATTTGTGCTAGTAGACTTGTGAAGGATTTGTAATAAATTTAGTTGTTTCTTTTGAATCATTATTAGTCTATTTTACTTAGTTGTTTTACCGAGTATTGGTTGTTGATTTCATTTTACTTATTCATAGGAATTTGGATTTAGTCATGGCATTCCTCATGGAACTTCATGGGTATTCACAATTGGTCATAATTACTCATATATATTTTTAAAATGACTCAACTCCCTAGTCCACATGGCTTTAATTTACCTCTTTGTAGAATTTAGACTTATTCATAGTCTTAAAAGACTTGATTGTAGAATTTCATAGCAATTCATGACTTTCAAAGGATCTGACTCAACTCTTTGGCCACTTGGATAATTTTTGCTTCTTTAAACTTCTTTACACTCCCAAAAAATATTATTAATTACTACAATTATATGATCTTGTTGGACTATGCCACATGGTACATTCGTGTACACACCCAAAAATTACGTAGTGTAATATTTCTATAAAAATCTAATGATGACGCAAAGATATCTAAAAATACACTCAAACATAGTTATGTCTAACACTATTTCTCCTTAGTCCCTTATTGACTCCTTTTAAACATTGAAATAGTTTTTTGTGTCATTTTGGCCTTAGTCTTCGAAATGCTCATTGGTGATGAAATTGTCGCTCTTTATGTTGAAATCATCAATCCTTGTAATGAAATATCCCCTTTGTAGTACATTTAGCCACAATTATTTCATAAATCATCATGGCACACACATTATATGTGAGGTGGTTACATAATTTACTAAGGTTTTTATTTCATGACATGAGGAAGTTTCATCAACTTTTTTAATGGTTTCACCATAATATACATTTTTTTTACATTTAGCATCTAAGACTTCAATTCTCACATGTTTTCATGAATTTTTTAATTTTTCTCTATTGTTTTTATTATTTATCAACCTCATGGTGTCCTAGGTCACTCCTACTCTTATTTTTATCAATCTTTATCCCTCATAAGTTTAGCTTTCCATAGAAAAATTATTAAACACACACATGCAACCTCATTCTTTTATAAGTATTCTAATTTTATATGATTTTTGTATATAAAATTTACAATGAATATTTTTGATTTCAAGCTATATATAACCCTATATTTCCTAATTTTTGTATTTGGAAAAATATTTTTCTCCACCTTTGGTCATCTTTGTGTCAAATATACATAGCTTTAGAGGAGAGAATTCACTTGATCAACAACATAGTCTTTGTTATTAGTGAATCAAATAATCATAACATAATAACACTCTTATCCAAGATTGTGTACTTATTGTGCTATAAGATTTTCAGTTATGTATCTAAGGTGACCAAGGATGTTATTGAGGTGTCATGTGTGATAGAATGACAATGACAAAGTGTGCTTCAATGTGCTTCAAAGTTCCTGCATGGTTCTTCAATGTTTGAGTAAGTAGGTGATTAGGGATGAGTATGGTGATTTGAAAATGTGAAAATGATCATATTAGAGGTCAAGGATGATTTGAGATCTTGTGTACATGATTGGAGTTCATCTGGTTAATCATTGTTTTCATTTATACATTTTGGGTCTATTATTAGAAAATCTAAGTAGGTAATTTGATGATGTCAGCATTCACACATGTGGATGAGTCAAGAAGATTTAGCCATATGGTTGTGATAAAAAATTTCCAAAGATGATATGGTAAATGTATCAATTCATGAGATTAATCACAACCAAATATATGGTTGTACAAATTTGGGCTCTCAGGTATTTTGATAGTGTTTTCTATGTTCAAACAAAGCCAAGTAAGTAGTTTGGTGATGCCATATCTCGCATGTATGAAAGTTTTACGATTAGATTGATATGTGAATTAATTAACCTATGAGAAAATATATTATGAAATAAATATTAGGTCATGATACTAATCACAATAAAATATATACAAATTCAAAGTTTGACTCCTAGGAAGTTTGACAATATTTTCCCATAGTCAAATTTACATGTGGTAAGAAAAGCTGAGTAGGAATTTTGATGTAGTCATATTTCACACATGTGGAATTTTTATAATGGGTCAATCATATGAGTTTATTTTTTTTCCTATTTTATATTCAATAAATTTTAGTCCATGAAATGAAGCGCATTAAAAGATATGCATGTGCAGAGTTGGCATTTCAAGCAGTTCTAGGCATAGTTGGCTCTATGGTAGAAAAAATTGAGTGAGTAGACTAATGGAATTATATCTCAAATTAATGAGGTTTATAGGAGTATATTTATATATTTTTTGATATGTTATGATATCATATGGTCCAATTTTTAGATCATGCATCATAGTGAACTAAAAGTTATTAAAGTCTAAAGTTGGGCTTCTAGGTAGATTACAATGGTTCCCATAAGTAGTCAATTTTGCAAGGGATAAAGATTATGACCAAATGAAGATATTATGGTGAGAGGGTATTGATAAAAAAATATATAATTTTTTTATATTTATTGATATTAGTTTAAAGTGTTTGAGGTTTAACACTGAGAAAAGGTAAAGGATAAGGATCAAATAGTTCATGTGTAATCATGTGATTGAGATCGATGGCATGAGTGGAGTCAAAGTGGTAAACTTATTCAAAGTTTAACATAATTAAAGACCATGTTCCTTAAAATAATATTTATTTTTTATTATTTATCTAAGTAGTGAGGATATGAGATGATGGCAGATTGTTTGAGGTTTAACTGTGACCATTGGCATTTGAATATTTGAATTTTATAAAGGGAAAAACTAGTGCTCTATATTTTGTCCATAACTTTTGATCCAGGACAAATTTGAATGTGATATAAAAATAAAATTTGAATATTACTCCATGTCACATATATTTAACCTAGTTATAAGGTTTTAATATATGTATAGTCAAAGATATTGAGCTCTAAAGTTGACTATATGTTTGACCATAGACTCTAAATGACCTGAGAAGGATAATTCAGCTTGTATTGATCTTGTTTTGATGTTTCAAGATGAATTAGATATTGGAGAGTATTTTATACCTAATGAGAATAATATATGTCATAATTTTAGGTCTGAAAAATTTATATTCTATATGAATAAAGATGTAAAAGTTGACTATGTTTGTTGAATACATTGGCAGTTTGAGTGACCATCTTCCAGAGGTAAGTTGAAGGTTTTATAAGCATATTTGAATAAGAAAATAAGAATGGAGGTGTTATATAAGTATGTAATTCTTATGATAAGGAATTTTTTTTATGATATGCCTTTTTATTAGATATGAAGAGTCAAAATAACTTTACTATATTTTGACTCTATATGACTAGTCTGAGTGGTCATTTTGTGTATGTTATTTTGAGAGCTTAGAATATGTGTTAATGTGTTTAAATAAAATGAAGGTATATTTTAGGTATTTAAGGGTTCACATACATTATATAATCATATGTATATGTGAAATATTTAAGTATATAGTTCAGAAGTTTGAGAGTGTATTTTTTGTGTATGAAGACCTAAAGAGCTAGGAGACCTAATTAGTAGGTCCAAGTGTGGAGTTGGTGTTACAAATGGAATGGAAGCTTGTAGGGGTAAAAAATTGGATATTAGAGATATTTTTAAATCTTTTTAAAAGATTAATGTGGTCCATTTAGTCTCACATGTAACATGTGAGTATGACGGCATAATGGTTTTAGGTCTCACCAAGACCTAATGGTAGTTTGGGGGTAATGATGCATTGGATGACTTATGGAGTATGTTTTTCTTACATGTAATGTGTATGAGGACATATTTAAAAGGTGGAAAAAGTGTGGTAATAATATTGGTTGACCAAGATGGGCTATACCAAGAGCATGGTATAAGGACAAGGCCTATTTGGCCTATTTATTCTAGTTACGTGGATATGGAGCAAAATGAAGGAGAGAAAATTTGAAATATAAGGTATAATTTAGTGAGTAATATCAAGAGTGAAGAGGATAAAAAATTATTGTATGATAAAATGGATGAAGGTGATCACATAGGTCATTTGACCTAATAATCCTAAAAGAGGCACAATGAGTGAGTATGCTCAAGAGGTTGTTTATGAGAGTCTACATGGTGAGCAAAGGAAAGGTGAAGGATGGGTGTGTGGCTAATGGATGGATTAAATGGTATATCAGGTTGATTATGGTGTGCATGACCTATAGGTCATAATTATAATGTCATAATAGTTCTTTTTTAGGTATGAACATTGAGTATGAGCGAAGAGTTGAAGAGTGGTGTTAGTTAGGATATGTAATGTGTCCTAATTGATCATTGTGTGTTGGTTAAAGTATGTAATGTGATTTATCTAATAGGGAGTGTTGGATGAAAGATTTAAGGTGAAGAGTTATAATCATAGGTCTATCATTAGGTGTTGAACACATTAATTCAAAGGTGGAGGTGTTCAATTCAAAGGAGGTTCTAAAGGACCTTATCTTCCTTACAGGTAGTTGCTCCTTGTGAAATAGATGTTTCAATAAAGGCCTTTGGTTAGTAGGACTTGATCAAGGTTTGTGATCTAAAGGACTTGACTAGTCTCTTGTTTGTAATATCTTATAGGATAAGTAGTCCATGTGTTGCAAGCTTGAGAGTGGGTTTTATTCCCCATGAGGGTTTCCTATAAGAAATATATGTTGTGTGTTTGCTCTTGTGTATTAATTAAATGAATGATATCTCTTGTTAATTTTGTTTGATCAGGTTGATATATGTTGATTGTTTAATAGTTTTAAAGGACTGGGATTGAAATTGAAACATTTTAGCTCATTGATTCATGCCCCCTCTCTGTGATTATACCTCTAACAATTGGTATTAGAGTGGGTCCTTTGGAGGAAGATTAACATCTTGAAGGAGATCCTAAGTAGGTAAAAATATGGCCAAGTAGTTAAAGAAAGAGAATAAATAGTGGAATATTATGATCAAGGCACTTGAAGAATACATATGTACTATGAAGAAAGATGTTAAAGAGGATGAGAAGGTTATCAATGACCTCAAGGTTCAATTAGAATATTCCAAGGACATTTTTTTTTAAAAGAAAAGGGCATCATGCATGATGAATAAATTTTCCATAACAATAGAGAATATGAAAATGAAGAAGAATAAGTTGATCTAGAAGCTAAGATCATGAGTTCACTTGGTGAACTAAAGGAATAAAAGAAGAGGAATCATAAAATGAGAAATATGATCAAAGTTATTGAAGCACAAGTCAATTATCTTGAGGGAAGTTTGTTAGGCATGTCCAAGAAAGAAGAAAAGAAGTGTCAAGAACAAGTCAAGTCTATTAGTGTGTAAGCATATAGATTGAAAGACATGGCCAGTAAGCCTAAAGAGGATGATGATAAGATTAGTATTATCAAGGATCAATTAAGGACTTTAAATGCAAATACAAAGCAAGAGAAGATGAGTACACTCAAATAAATATTAAAATGGGGTCCTTGAAGAGTCATTATGAAATTGTTGTATTCAATTTGGATAAAATTAAAAAGAAGCATGAGAAACTTTAGTATGTCAAATATATTACAATCTTTGAAAGTAATGCAAAAAGGTCTATTAGACAACCAAATGCTTCAAGGTATGCTAGTTTATTCCATGGTCATTTTTATATATGTAATAATTATGGTCATAGAGATAAGGACTATAGAAGGAATTTAGTCAAGTATGGACATTCATGGAGCCTCGGAAGAAAGAGCAATTGGTCATGGAAAAGTAATAACTTATATCAATCAAGAGTTATGTTGAATGATATTTTTTGTTACAGTTGTAATAAAGTAAGACATATTTTTATATTCTTCAAGAATAGTTTGAAGAAGCACTTTGAACCTAAAATTCAATCAATGGTGTTGAGACCAAGACTATGAAGGATAATCATGATCAAGGTGGAATGCCTTCTACAACAAAGAAGGAATCAAATATGAAGAGGATACATGAATGCCTAGAGAATTTTTCTTATATCTAAATAGAAAAATAATATCATAATCATCATCAATCAAAATGTGTGAATGATCTTGTTTGTTTCAATTATCATAGAGTTTGTCACATTGATAAGTATTGTAGTAATAGGTTGAATGAGTTCCCAAAGTAAAATAATGTTTATGGATCTCCTAGTGTGCAAGGAAGAGGTCATAAATGGGTATGGAACCTAAGACTGATAGAAATATTAAACTAAGACTAAAGATGGTTTGTTTTCCATGATTGACATGAAGGAAATTCAAGAGTTTTTTTTGACAACACTTATTGACAAATCTAAATAAAAAAATGAAGGATTCATTCAATGTCAAGAAGGTCTATAAGTTAGATGAGATTACAGAGATATGGGACTCTTCAACATTTTGGGAATTTTATTCTCTCTATGTTAAAGTGGTGTCTCTCTCTAAGCTTCAAGTTGACACTTTACATAAAGAGGAAATGTGGTGGATGTTGGTTGGGTCTTGATTGATGTTTCAAGACAAAGAAAGTCATAAGATGTGTTGGCTTACTAATAAGGACTTTGTTGATTGGAAGACCTATGTGTCAATATTCTCTTTGGTTGATCATTTTGATCACAATTTTTTTTTAAAAAATCTCAAAGGATGAAAGGTAGTGACTTGAGGGTTTAATGTTTACAAACCCTAAGGTGTGTGTTCATTATGTTAATGAATTAGTTTTGGTATATGGATCTAAGTGAAAATTAGGTGGAGAATATGAATTTTTTTCATCAGTTGGTGACATGATTTTAATACATGGTTGAGACCAATTTATTGTTATTTTTCATGAAAGAATGTTAACAGTGTGTGAAAGGCTTACAAGCAAGGAATGGTAGTTTCAAAATATTCTATTGCATAGTAAGTACTAAAGACAAGGTTGATATTTAGGATGAGGATAATGTGTTGTCTTATCTTTGATGTCATGAAGAAGGTCTATGAGTTTTATAGATGAAAATTTATGTATGACATGAAGTTAGGGGGAGCTAAATCAGATAGCCTAAGTGGCTTGAGGAGCTATGCATAATGTGAGAGGGAGCATGTGTGAGATGTTCTAGTCTTTGTGGAGATTTGAAGTAGTCTTATATGATGGATTTATCTAACCAAGTTAGTTGCTTTGACAATGTTTTGAATCCTCTTGCATAAAAAAAGGGGGAGCTTTGTAATTGGTCAAATTCTAAGATTGGAGGACTATGTAGTTAGATCTGAGAAAGAAGGAATGGATGTAATTATGTTAATTAATCATTATTGGAAATGGTTTTAATATTCTGAAAGTAAAGGTGCCTAAGCTCAAGTGACTTAGGCTGAGTCCCTCTTAATGTTTTCATGGTAAGTTCATGCCATTTTTGTTGTTCATGTATGTTCATAGAAGCTATGTGTGATAAAAAAGAGTGTTATAATGGAGCATGTTTGAGAAGTTCAAGGTGAGAAGAGTTTTTGATAGATGTTAAGGGGATTTTTAATTAACTCTTAGATATGGTATATTCCTATTATTATTCCTTGATTTATTTTTAGGTCTATAGGATCAGAAGTTTAGCCCATTTTGTCATTGTGTTAAAGGGGGAAAAAGAACATGAAGAGAGTGATAGAGTCTAAGCATAATATTTGTATTGGTGTTTGAAATAAATGGAAAATGGGGAGATTTTTTGAGGATTTTTAATGACATATCCAAGGTGACAAAGGATGTTGTTGAGGTGTCATCTATGCCATAATGGTAATGACAAAGTGTACTTCAATGTGCCTCAAAGTTCTTGCATGGTTCTTTAGTGTTTGACTAAGTGAGGTGATTAGGGATGAGTATGGTGATTTGAGGATGTGAAAAGGGTCCTATAAGAGGTTAATTATGATTGTATATATTATTTACATGATTAGATTTCATCTGGTTGATGATTAGACATTTTGGGTCTGGTAGTAGAAAATTTGAGTAAGCAGTTTGATAATGTCAGCATTCACATATGTGGTTGAGTCAGGAGGATTTGGTTATATGGTTGTGATAAAATTTGTACCAAATTTATATGTTCCAAGTCTCAAGTAATGAAATGAATCACATCCAAATATGTGGTTTACAAAGTTGGGCTCTTAGGCATTTTGATAGTGTTTTATATGTTCAAATAGAGCTAATTAAGTAGTTTAGTGACATCATATCTTGCACATATGAAATTTTAAAGATAAGATTGACATATGGATGAATTAAAATATGAGAGAATATATTAAGTGATAAAAATTAGGTCATGTAACTGATCATGATAAAATATATACAAGTGCAAAGTTGGGCTTCTAGGCAGTTTGACAATATTTCCAATACTTAGCCAAATTTGCATGTGGCAAGAAAAGACGAGTAAGCATTTTGATGTAGTCATATTTATAAAATGTGGTAGTTTCATAATTATTTGATAATATGGTTTTGTTTATTTTTTTATTATTTTATATGTGATAAATTTGAGGTCATACAGTGAAGCGCATCAAAAGATATGCATGTGCAAAGTTGGCCTTATAGGTAGTTTCAAGCATAGTTGGCTCTATGGTAGAAAAATCTAAGTGAGTAGATTAATGGAATTATATATCACACACAAGGGTTATAGGAGCATATTTATATATGTTTGGACTATTATATGTGAGTATATCATATGGTCCAAGTTTCAAATCATGCATCTTAGTGAAATAATAATTATTATTGTCCAAAATTGGCCTTCTAGGCAGATTGTAATGGTTCCCATAGTCAATTTTGTAAGAGATAAAAATCATGACAAAATTAAGATCTAATGGAAATTATGTGTTTATACAAATAAATATCAATGGTGAATATTGAGTGAGATGATTTCAAAGTGTTTGAGGTTTAACACTGAGAAAAGTTAAAGGATAAGGATCAAATGGTTCACATGTAATCATGTGATTAAGATCAATGGCGTGAGTGGAGTCAAAGTGATCAACTTGTTTTAAGTTTAAAATAATTAAAGATAAATATCATTAAAATAATATGTATGGTGCAATATTGATCTAAGCAGTGAGGACATGAGATGATAGTAGATTGTTTGAGGTTTAACTATGACCATTAGCATTTGAATATTTGAATTTTGTAAAGGGAAAAACTAGTGCTCTATATTTTGTCCATAAATTTTGATCCAAAATTAATTAAAAATTTGATATAAAAATGAAATATTAAGAGGAATCCAGCTATCATCTAGTGAACCTAGTTATAAGGTCTGAATGTATGTAAATTCAAAGAATTTGAGCTCCTATGCTGATTATGTGTTTGACCATGGACTGTAAGTGACTTGATATGGATAATTGAGTTTTTATTGATTTTGTTTCGATGTTTCATGATGAATTATCTATTTTAGAGTATTTTATACTCCATGAGGATAATATATGGGGTAATTGGAGGTTTGACCAATCTATATTCTATATGAAAAAATATGTATAAGTTGACTATGTTTGTTGAATGCATTGGAAGTTTGAGTGACCATCTTGTAGAGGTAAGTTGAAGGTGTTTTGAGTATATTTGAAGAATAAAATGAGAATGGATATTTTATATAAGTATATAATTATTATGGGAAGTAATTGGTTTTCATGATAGGACTTTGATCAAATATGGAGATTCAAAATAGCTTGACTATATTTTTATTGTATATGACCAATCTAAGTGGTCATTTTGTGTATGTTGTTTTGAGTTCTTAGAACATGTGTTGATGTGTCTAAAACACATGGAGGTATATTTTAGGTTATGAAGTATTAAACAATTTTATCTATTCATATGGATATGTGAAATATTTGAGTAGCTAGTTCAGAAGTTTGAGACTATGTTTTCTATGTATGAAGACCTAAAGAGCTAGGAGACCTAATTAGTAGGTCCAAGTGTGGATTTGGTGTTACAAATGGAATGGAACATTATGGGAGTGATCAAGGGGATATTATAGATATGTTTTATATGTTTTAATCTTTTTTAAATGATGAAGGTTAACCAAGTAGTCTCACATGTAACACATGAGTATGAAGGCCTAGTGGTTTTAGGTATCACCAAGACCTAATGGTGGTTTGGGGGTAATGAGGAATTGGAAAACCTATGGATTATGTGTTTATTAAATTTAAAATGTATGAGGACATATTTTAAAGGTTTAATAAGTGTGGTAAGCATCTTGGCTGACCAATATGGGTTATACCAAGAGCATGATATAAGTACAAGGCATATTTGGTATATTTGTTCTAGTTGCATGAATGTGGAGCCAAGTGAAGGAGAGAACCTTTGAAATATAAGGTACATGTCAATGAGGACCATCAATGAGAAAAGAGGATTAGACATGCTTGTCTAATCAAGATGATGAATGTGATCACATAGGTCATTAGACCTAATAAACCTAGAAGATTAGAATGAGTGAGTATGCTCAAGAGACTATTTGAGAGAGTGTATATGGTGAGAAAATACAAGGTGAAGGCTATGTGTGTTCCAAGTGGATGGGTCAAATGGTATAGTATGTTGATTATTATGTGTATGACCTATAGGTTATATTCATGATGTCAAAATAATGCTCTTGTAGGTTTGATGATTGAGTGTGAGAAAAGAGTTGAAGAGTGAAGTTAGTTAGGATATGTAATGTGTCATAATTGATCTTTGTGTGTTGGTTAAAGTATGTGTTGGTTAAATTATGTAATTTTATTTGGCCAAAAAGTAGGTTTGAATGAAAGAGTGAAGGCGAAGAGTGATAATCAAAGGTCCATCATTAGGTTTTAAACACATCAATTCAAAGGTGGAGGTGTTCACTTCAAATGAGGGTATAAAGGACTTGATATTCCCTAGGGTAAATTTCTCCTTGTGAAATAGGTGTTTCAATAAAGGAATTTTATTATGATGACTTTATTAAGGTTTTTGGTTTAAAGGACTTGACCAATCTATTGTTTGTAATATCCTATAGGACAAGTAATACATGTGGTATAGGCTTGAGAGTGGGTTTTATTCCCCATGAGGGTTTCCCATATGATCTATGTGTTTTATGTTTGATCTTGTGTTTACATTTAATTAATGAGATCTCTTGTTATTGTTTCTTTATCAAGTTGATATATGTTGATTGTTTAATAGTTTGAAAGGATTGGAATTAAAATTGAAATATTTGGGCTCACTGATTTACCCCGTCTCAATGATTGTACCTCTAACATATTTTTATAATTATTTTTTTACAAACCTTTGTAATATATTTCTTAGATAATGCTAAGAATAATATCTTGCTTCCCAAGGATTCTTTACACAACAATAATCTTTTGCCTTTTCTTGGTCATAACCATTGATCAGGTTAGATGATTTACTTTGAGTATTATTTTCATTTATTATAATAGAGTAATTTAGTTTTATTTATGTATTGAATAATATACATATTTAAAAAATAATATAAAATAAAAATAAAACAAATCATTCTCTTTTTCCTCTCTTGCACAAAAAATGGTCTAGATTTCGTCTTTTGTAATTGCATTTTAGATTATTTGAAATAAGTAGCAGTGCATATCATATTAATAAATCCATAACCATATATATAACCAAATATATTGGTTTAATTTTATTTTTTTAAAATATTTTATACATAAAAAATTATTAAACACACACACACACACACACACACACAAAGCCTAGACAACCTAGATACTCAAATCTTGCATATTAGATTTAGGATTCATTCAATTAATTATTGAAATAACTTTGTTTTAATTTATTAAAATTAGAAAAAAATAACACTAAAATTTCATTATTTCATCCTTAGATCATTAAATTTCATATATAAACATTCAAAGCTTTCAAAATCAATTTCTAGCTTGTGTAACAATTTTATTTTTTTTTATTTTTTTTTTCTGAATTCTCAATAAGTGTGCTTATTAGGATTTTAAAACTTGATTTCATATTTTCCTGTTAGGAAATAAAATTTGAATATTTTTATTCCATATAATTTTTATAATAAAATAAAAAAAAATAAATTTATATCATTTAGGTTGAGTTATACAAATCATCTTGCAAGTTAGGAACAATTATGAAAAATCAGCACTTAAATATTTCCTTTATAATTTAGTTATATGTTTGCTTGCATCCAAAATATTTAATAAATTAAAATGAATTTAATTTATTTCTATATAAATATTCATCACTCTATTTTCATCAATAAACTTAATTCATTTTCCTTTCCCAAACATTGTCAAAATAACTCAATACATTAATAAAGAGCCTTGTGAAAATGAGCACAAGCACTAATATTTGCTAAAACTATCAAAAAATAAATTATATAGTTTAAAAAACATTATAAAAATAAAATCATACACAAAACAACATTAATTTCCTCTTTCATGACATTACCAAAACCTCCTTACCCTATTAGAGCATGTAGGTTCCCTAGGGTCAAAGATCCTTCCCCTACTAGTAACATAAAAATTTATATTAATGCAGATCTCAAATTATAATCATTCGATTCCACCCAAATTCTAAACCTTATTTTCAACTCTATTAAAATAATTTATGAGTAAGAAAAAATTCCCAAGCCTCCTATAATTATTTCCCCTCATTTACAAAGTCATCAATACAACATCATCCAAGCTTATCCATTCACCTTTAATTTTATTTTCTCCTTGTGCCTAGCCTCATCATGTTTTCATTAACTTTTGTATATCATTTTTAGGCATATCCAAACTAATAAGATTGATCAAATACCTATATTTATCCAACATAACCACACCCATTTTTTCATTCCTATAATTTATCAGGAACTTTGTTATCTTATCATTTGGGATATAGATGGACCTTAGAGTTCTATAATTTCATAATTAAATGACCTCAACTAACACCATGAAATGGAATAAATATTTTGGTGCCACCACAACCATCCCTTATTATTGATCACCCAAAAATCCATTCCTCAACTTAACTAGCCTAGTTCATAAATTTACCCATCCATATATCCATTATGTTGGTTGTCTTAACCAAACTTTGAGGAGTCAAGTGTGCAAGTTAGCATGTTTATTTTTTCATGTACATAAACTAGTGATCTTGGCATGAAAAACTTATCCATTAACATTTTTATTTTATTTTATTCTTTATCTTTTCTTCTCCATTTCCCTCCTACCTTCCATTCATTCTATAGGTATTTATTGTTTCTCTTAATTTTTGTGCATTTCTTAATTTTGGAAGAAGATAAGAAACTAGTAATAAGGGTATAGTAGAAATACCTAGTTTTTGATGCATGTGTGATCCAGATGAATGTAGAGATATCCTCTTTATCTTGGAAGGAATAACTTGTAGATAAGAAATTACTAACAAAATGGGTTTTTAAAAAGATAGTTAGGTGAACTGCCTACTATGAGCTAGATCTAAGAAGTGTGAGCTTGCTAGGAGGTTGTCAATTCACTCCTTGATAATAATAAATTTGAAAATGATAAAATAAAGATGATTACATGAAATACTAACAAGTAATAAAATCAAATAAAAGAATTAGATGAATGATTGATAGATAAAATGACTAAATATAGTAAAATTGGGTCAATACTGGTGCTAAAGTAGATCAGGTCAAATTTGAAAAATTAGGTAAGGGTCTATGAATAAGTAGGGACACAAAAAGTTAGATTTGGTTACAGGTAAGGGGTTAGAAATAACTTGTTGTTATTTCATGCCATAATGACCATTTGTGGTTGTACTAACCATTGATAATTAAGCTGACTGCCAATGGTTGGGGGTGACCATCAATAATTATGCTAACCATAGACAGTTGTCTATGGATTTCTAGAAGTGTTTAGAAAAGAGCTGCAAGCTAGTTATTAATTAGATAGGTGTTTGGTTAAGGGTTTGGTCAGAGATAAGGAAGTTATAATATATGTGTAGTAGATTTGATTTAGGCTTGAAAGTTATAAAATAAATAGAATTGAAACATAAACTTTACATATTGTTTGTTAAATGGTTGATGGTTGATGGCTAGAGTAATTTTAGTAAAGTAATGGCACTTTGCCTTGAGATCAATTTTGATAGAAGTTTGGATCTCTATTGTTGTTTATAAATTATTGGAAGACTATTAGGTGGCTAGAGATCTTGAATACCTATGTGCAAGAATGCTTGTGATGATGATCCTTTTTCACCTCCGACTCCCCTCATTTTATAGGCAAAGAAAGATGGAGGATAAAAGGTTCCCTAGTAGGTTGGGTTACTGATTCTAATGCTTGGGAGTTTGTCAGATCTACATAAGATGAACATATTTAATTTTTCCTCATTAACTCACACATATCTAGTGATATGTTTCAAAGGTGAGAACCTAACCATTGATGGTTAGGCTAACCATCAATGGTTAAGCTAACCATTGGTGGTTGAGTATCTAGAGGCAAAGGGTCAAGGTAAGTTAAAAGGGGTAGGTTAAGGTTTGTTAGTAAGTTATTGAGTTTAGTTAGCTAAGTATCTAGCTTAACCCAAGGTCTGATAGGTTGGCCAGTTAGTAGAGAAGGGTTAGGTGGTCCCTAGGGTATGTCAAGGCATTTCAACATTTAGTATAGTCTTCTAGTGCTTACATTTCCCCCCTTTTTTTTATGTGTCTTTGAATTAAAAAACTACAAAATAAAACATATTACTTGGTCGAAGGTCTGGTTTCCCTAAGTATGGGAGGAGGTGTTTCCCCTTAAACTAGGAGTTGAGGTGAAATCAAAATCAAGTCACGGTTTGATAATTGATTTATGGTGAGTCACAAGGTTGGTGAAAAATGTGGTTGGGCATTTGAAATGCAAAAATGTGCATAAAATATGAGTAATTATGATAGCTAAGATCACACATAGACTAAGGATACCAATATTGGTAAAAATAAGGTTGGTTCTATAAAGACTACTGATAGGGTAACTAGTCCATAGTGTTGGTCATAGATGATTAGGTTATTCCTATCAAGTATTCTAGATAAGGTCAATGTTATTGCATGTATCCAAGGTAGGAGATGATCCCTTGAAAACACAAATGGCCTGGTTTTGCATGAGGAGGTGTAAATTCAAATGTTTAACATGGAAAGAGTGGTTGATGCATTCAAAAATACCATGCAAGGTCATCATAGAATATGTGATAGTTTGGGTCAAAAAAATGGCCAACATCAAGGTGGATGTGGTCTAATGGTTGGTTAGAAAAGGGTAATTTCCAAAATTTTAGGTTTTATTTTAGGTGAGAAAGGTCAATCTACAAAAATTTGGCACCTAGGTGTGTGTATATTAAAAAAATTAAATGTGGGCACTCTTGATCATCGATGGTTAGGGGTCCCAAGGTTAACTATTAATGGTCACCCTGACTATTAATGATCAAGGAGAAACCCTAAAAGGTTGGAGATAAAAAGTGAAAATAAAATTTCATTTTCATGTTTAACATGTTAACTTCAAGCTTTTTATGCAATCTAACATGTTATTTTGTTGAGAGGGTTTGACTAAGCATTTACTAATGTGGTTATTGTTGATTAAGTGGAGGCTTGTGTTTGAGGTGATCTAACTCAGACTGAGATGTAGGAAAGATAAGGATGTGATCAAATAGTTAGACGTGGGATCTATCCTCAATAGCAATTAAGGAATGAAGTAGGTGATGTTTTAAATTGGTAGGTTAAATGATTATGTTAGTTGTGATTTGAATTTGATTTTTTATTTGTGTTTGATTGGATATGGTTTTGGGGGTTTTTCCCTAGTTTATGTTTTGGGTAAAATTTTGAAAATTAAGGGGTGAAAGTTAATTTGAAAGAGGTTTGGGGTAGGTTGTAGGATAGATTTAGGTAATTTAATGGTTGAAATTTTATGTTTTGGTTAGTTTTTGGAAATATAGGTTAGGTATTTTGTTGTCAATAGTCACACATAGTGACTATCAATGGTTAGGCCTAACCATTGACGGTCTAATTTAACCATCTGTGGTTGACCACTGAAGTACTAAGTACACTTGATCATCAGTGATTATAGTGACCGTTAGTAGTTGAGTGTTTAGGGAAGAGATGGTGTAATATAAAGTTATAATAAAAGTGTTTGAAAATGTTTTTAAAGGGTTTCGGTGATTTAAAATTCTAAGTGTGGGTTACTTTAGGGTGATGTGTTGAGTGATAGGTTGAGATGGTTTAGGAAAATTATCAAGTATAAATGTTATGTGGAGATGGTTATTGGGTAGAGTGTTAGTAGAATGTTGTATGTTGTTAGGTGTTGGTTTTATAGGTTTAGGGAAGGTGTTATAGGTTAAGGTAGGGTGTTGAAAATTATGTTGGTTAGGGTAAATGTTTTTGATATAAGCATCAAGTATTGGAATGATAATTTAGGGTAGATGTTAAAATTTTTGTGGGTGGGTGTCACTTTTAAGTGATATAAGCAATGTTTTAAGGGTAATGTTTGGAATAGGTTGACGTAGGTGATTTTAGGTTGATAAAAAGGTTGATGTATGTAGAATGGATAAAAATGAATAATGGCAATGGAAAACTATGTTTGCATGCTAACTTGATCTATTTTCAAGCATGAGACCATATCTAGATGAGAGATCAAGTTTTAAGGATCTTTAGGGAGATCCATGGAGAGATGAATCCTAATGATTGGGCACATATGGAGGATGTTGGTCTAGGATCCATGTGACATTATCAATGGTTGTTGTGAGATGTGATGATGATCATGTCCTTCATTGAGAGATGGGATCTAGCCATGAACACCTTCCTATTATTGATAATAAAGATGACCATCCTATTAGAGGATATGCATATGATTACATGACTACCTATTTGAGGGGAGCCTATTTACCATATTAAGAGTGAGGAGAGGAATGAGTATATGGATCTCTTGTATGGTGAGGATCATGTCCATGTTAGGTGGTATTCTAGTGGTTTTGGTTATGGGTCATTATAGTAGAGGTATTTGGATGAGAGGCATGTGATTATGATGATGATGGCAGTGTCTTATTTCAAAAAAAATTAAATTTGATCAGTGGATGATTTCCTTATCTTCTACTAAGAGTGTTGGTAGATATGTATCTTGAGAGGATGGTGTTCAGGTGGGCACCAATTTTGTTAGTCTAGATTTATAAGTATCTTTGGACATATCAAGATCACAAATAATATGGGATCAGTGTGGGGTTTGTGCTCTAATATTGGGGATATGAGCATATTCAAGTTCTGAGACCATTGTGGCTACCATGGGATGGCTATGCATAGGCATAATATAGAGTGGGTTTCTTATGATAGAGGGGAAATTATGCTTTGATAGGGGTTGGAGGAGGTGTGAGAGACATTGATTAGATTAGAGATGCATTATAGGGTTTGGTTATGGATGATGTCATTTGAAGGCCATATATGTAATTTTCTAGGTGGGCCTTCTATAACTATCACACTTTGTCTTTATAGAGCTAGAGGTGGATCTATGAGAGGAGAGAGAGTGAGACTGAGCTCATCCCACTCAATAGATTTTATAGGTAGTATGACCTAGTACTTTAGGTTACAAGTCCTTTCCCAACATACATGAGGGAGGATGTTGAGTTTTTATTACCTAAGCTAAATCTAAAGGAGGTAGTTTTAGATCATGAAGAGTTACCTAAAAGAGGAAGAAGAGATGATTCTAGTTTTATTGATGGATATGTAGGATGGTACCAAGACCAATATGTAGCAACTAATTTTGGATGGGATGATGGGGGCCAATAGGCCATGAATGTGGATCCAACTGGGGTATAGGTATAGGGTAATAGACCTAATATATAGGTAGGGGTAGCACTAACTAATACAAAGGCATATATTACATGTTTATAGGGATAGATGGCCATATTGTAGGGCTAGATTTTGACTGTAGGGTCAAGTTTCCACCATTATAACTAAAAGAGATCAGGCTTGGACTTTACTATGTTTATTGACCTAGGAGAGGGACACCCTAAGATAGAGGGTAAGATTACTAAAAACATTAGTAAGACCACTAGGTATTATTCCTATGTCATGATAATTGGCCATAGTGCATGAGTTGAGGTATTACAAGGCTATAGTGTTGTCATAGTGTCCATTGGAGCCTTAATGGGGTGATTACAAATCTAGTTTAGCAGGTGGGGTAGCTATGGCAACTCTAGGTCAGTGGGGTACATTAGTGAGTGGATATCTAGGAATCCCATGAGGATCATCACTAGATGGTAGTGGTAGTACAGGTCTAGGAGTAGGAGGGGCCAATGGTAGTGGTGACCTAGGGACATGATAAATGACATGATATGATGTATAGATATAGATGTACATGATTTTGATACTAGCCTATGTGCCAATGCAATGAGATGTACATGCTTTGAGAGAGAGATTATACATTATTACATTTATTATTTATTTTGATGTACATGATATATATTATGCTTATGATGATATATATATGATGTATGTTCATGGTTCATGGTTTTGATGTTGGGATGCTTATGCTTATGCTTTATGAGATGTGAACTCAATATCTTAGGCATGTGATGATTATGGATGATGTTTATATTTTGTTCATGGATATATTGTTGAATGGTTTGATTATGGTTATTGATGTAGTTTATGATATGATGTTATATGATGTTGATGGTAAATGGATAGGATGATAATTATGATTTATAGATAGATATGTGATGTAGTTCATGGATATGGTTCACAATGTTATGCTTATTATCGATGTTTGTTGTTTAGGATCATGGAGATGTGATGTGATTATGGTTAAGGATGTAATGAAAACACATAAATTAAGCTATATAACAAACTAAATGTGGGAAAAAGATAAGAATCACGAGACATATGTCTACATGAACCAATGATGAGAGGATAAGAAAAAGGCATGATGCTTCTTCATTAGTAAATACTTAACAAAACCAAAGATAGATTGGCTTAAGGAACATAATCCTTTCTAATGTTTCACATTATCATGATTTTATTGATAAAAAAAGGTGCCTTAATCATGTTGTGTCAAGTAAGCTCATAATCCCTTGATTTATAGATAGTATAAGGGGGAGTTAGGTGGTAGGTGAAAAGGTAACAGGTGATAGGTAAGGTAACCTTATGTGGGTTATTTTTCCCTTTATATAGGTGACCTAAGAACTAATTAGATAAGAACCAATTGATGTAGGAAGTTTACTAACGCTAGATATGAAATCTGATTGTAGCTTTCTAGGGATAGTTTATTCTAATTTTGATATAGGGTCATTCATTTCTTTTGTTTTGATAGGTTTGTGAAGCTAATCAATGTGGGAAGCTTTAATTTATTTATTTTGACAAATTTTACTTATCCATACTTTAAGGGAGTGGTCTAATTTTGGGTTTATATATTTTGGGTTTTAAGTAATTTAGTTTTTTTGCTAGTTGTTCTTCAAGGGAGCAGTCTGCTATGCTAAAGGTATGACCCAAGTGATATTTTGGTATCCATAATTATTTTTAAGTTAGGTTTTATACATAGATGAGTCTAATTAGGCTTAGAGTTTTACCTTTATGAGGGAAAAAACATTTAGCACAAAAGTTTAAGGATAAGTAAAAGGGGTGGTTGAGAGATAAAGGATCATAGGACTCCATTTGATTAGAGATGAAAAGTATCCATGAGAACCATACCATGGGTAGATCCATGGTACCCGTATTTATGATTAGTCTATGACTGTGATGGTTAATCACATGGTTCTATCTTATAATTAGTTGTCCTCAAAAAGGATAGAAGGAAGGTGTGAGGGTGAAAATATCATAAATCAAGGGATGAGATTAAGGTAGACAAAAGGTGAGTTTGATCCTTGTTTAAAAAAATAAAGGATGAATATGTGAAGCATTGAGAGGCTTAGGTTCTAATTTGAATTTGAGAGAGGACAAATGATAAGCTCTTGATCTATACTTATGGGTTATGATGTAGGGTTTAAGCCAATTGAATGTAAAATTTCCTCTCTTGCTTTTATCCATATTGGTTACATGTTGCTTTTACTTTAAGATGAGGTCTTTGATGTTGAATTCTTGTTCTTTTAGGTGTTTATTAGAGGCACACTTTATTCTCTCTTGATAGACATGAATATGGTTAAGTATTATGAGGTAATACTCATCAAGTAACTCAAGTTGTGCAAGACATTATTGATGATAGTCATTCTCAGATATGATGTCTTATAAATATATGTGAAGAGAATTAATTTGGACTTTGAGAGGCAAGACTACCTCTACTCTAAATATTATAGAGAAAGGGGTAGAACCCATAGAGGTTCAAATTATAGTGTGTTAGGACCATAAAGTGAAAGGGATGTGCAAGTGCCAATCTTGACATAAAGCACTTACTAGTTTGGTTAACATTTTGTTAAGTATTTTTTAGAGGCTTCCACCTATCCATTTGTTTATGGATGATAAGGAGAGGAAAATATTAAATTGATGCCAAATGCATCACAAAGACCTTGGACTAGCTTGTTCTTGAAATATTTTCCATTATCAATGATGAACTTATGGGTAACACCAAAATGATAGATTATATGATGGTTGATGAAGTTGACTATCTTATAATCTTTATTTGAGATAAGAGGAATAGCTTCTACCCACTTGGTTAAAAATTTAGTGGTGGTGATGATGGATTGGTGTTGTTGTGAAGAATGAGGATTGATTTCCCCAATGAGATTAAGTCCCCATTGTGAGAAGGGCTAATAGTCTTTGGATAATTGAAGGCTATGTGTAGGTGCATGATGTAAATTAGCATATTGTTGAATTTTAACACACTTACTTATATCATCATAATATTCTTGGTTGAGGGTGGGCTAATAGTAGACAAGGTGAAGGATATGTTTAGAGATAACTAAACCACTAAAGTTTCCCCCACATATTTCATCATGAATTTCCATAATAACATATGAAGTTTCATGTATATGTAGATAATGGATAAGGAGGCCATCAAAGACACGTTTATAAAGGATTCCCCCTAGTATGGTATAATGAGAGGTACTCTAAATAAAGGATCTTTAGGGATTCCTAGAGAGATTGGAAGGAGCAATGTCAAAGTTAAGGTAGTTGAAGGTTTTCTTGTACTATATGTCAGTTGGAGATGCTTCCACACTATAAATGGTAGGAAGGTTAGAATGGATATAATAAGGTGTAATAAAATTGTGGATGGTGGCAAATAGTTTATATTTAACATGCTAAGATGGGATTTGGGAAGCAAAGGAAGCCATTATATCTATTAACTTGTTGGTAGATCATGGAACAGACTGGATAAGGTAATGATCAAATGATTTTAAGAGTACATCTACTAGTTTTTTTTACTTTTTCAAGACATCATTCTTAAATTGGTAGGATCTATTGACCTAGTTGACCATAAGTTAGGAATCATCAAAGACACTAATGGTCTTAATTCCTAAGGCTAGAATAGTTTGGAGACATATGACAAGGGCTTCATACTCACACACATTGTTGGTACATTTAAAATCAAGTTTAAAGGAAAGGGGAAGAGGTTTTTCATCAAGAGGAATGAGAATAACTCTATCACCCCCACTATACTATCATTTCGAGCCATCGAAGAACATGGTCATTTGGTAGGTGGTGTCCTCCTATGAAAAAATCATGATGGACTTGTTGAGAAATGCAAAAGGAAGTGGTTTGTTGTCTAGTAGAGGAGATTTATCCAATTGATTGGCAATGAATTTCAATTTAATTAACTTTTATTTGAGGAACTCAAGGTCAAATTTAGCTAAAAGCATCATCCACTTATCCATATGTTGGTTTTGGTATGGTTTATAATGCATGTATTTGAGGGGGTCAGTGTTAGTGATGATATAAGTTTTGTGATTGAGAAGGTAATCAAAAAGTTTGGAAGCCACAAAGACTAAGTTGAGGAAAATTTTATATGAGTGTGTGTACCGAGTCTCATATTTTATAAGTGTTTGACTTATGTAGTAGACAACTTGCTATTTATTTTATTCACCATGGTGAGCAAGCATTGCCCTTATGGAATGGTCAGTGGTAAATATATAAAAGTAGAAGGGTTGGTCCTCTTTAGGAGGGGTAAGAATAGGTAGACAATGAAGGTATTCTTTGAGTGAATTGAAGGCTTTTTGGCAGTCATTGGTCCACATAAAATATGTATCTTTCTTGAGAATATGGTGAAAGGGTTGACATCTATCCAATAACTAAGAGATGAAAAAATGGATGGATTGGAGCTTCCCCTATAGGATGTAGAGTTGCTTGAGGTGGGTGGGGGAGGCATCTCCAAAATATATCTAACTTTAGTAAGGTATACTTCAATTCCTTGAAGAGAGATGATAAAGCTAAGAATCTTTCTAGATAGGACCCCAAAAATATATTCTTTGGGGTTAAGTCTAACATGGGAATGGATTAGGTAGTCAAAGATGATTGTGAGAATAGATAGATTATACTTGTGATGTTTATATTTCCCAAGGAGATCATCTACATAGTACTCTATACTTTTATGGATTAGATCATGGAAGATGTAGGTCATCACACACTGGTAGGTTGTTCGAGTGTTCTTCAGACCAAATGGCATGACCATGTAGTAAAAGTTTCCCCATGGGGTGATGAAAGAAGTTTTATGCTAATATTTTATCATTTTCAATTTAATTTTTATCAAAGAGTGGATTTTCAACCTCTTATCAAGCTCATGCTTCTTAGATCTATTTCACATTTGTTATCAAAGAGTAAGAGATATGGAAAGCACCAAATTTTGAAGAGGGGTGGAAATTGGTGGGTTAATGGTAATAAGAGGAATGGTATAAATAGGGGTAGAAGATACCCCCATTTTGGATTATGTATGGGTAATAAGAGGTGAGGTTGCTCCTATATTAGAGGTGTTGGTTGGTGTAGGAAGTGTTTGGCTAGTAGTTAGGATGTTGGATTGGGTTTGGGTGGTGGTAATGGATGGGATATTACTAGAATAAGATGCTTAGGTAATCATAGGTTGGGTATAAGTAGCACCCATAATAATATGGGGAGGAATACCATAGGTTGGATCCATATGAGGAACCAAAATAATAGGGGTGTAGTGAGCTAAGGTGTTCAGGTAATGTTGAAGGGCCACAAGGTTGTTATCAAGGAAGGTAGCTAAATCTGCATCACCCTTAAAAACTATCTGAGGCATGGTAGGAGGAGGAGAAAGATTATGATAACTCTTAACATCAAAATTATACTCCATGGAAGAAGAATAGGAAGAATATGGTGGTTCTTGGTTGGTTTGATTCCTCAACTGTTATCTAGTAAAGACCATGTGAGGAATAGAAAAAAAATAACAAAAATCTCACCACTCAAACACAAAGCAATCAAAAGAAAATAATATAAAGGTAATAAAAACATACACTAAAGTGAATTTAAAAATTTTAATTTTTTTTAGATCACTTTTGTCATATGCCTTAGAAAGTGTGAAGAATAAATTTGGCTCATAGATTAGGTACTAAAGAAGAAATCTAAGGTTAGTTTCAGGTTATGTTTAGGTGCTAAAAAATAAACTATATTGAATTTTAATACATGGCATGATATTGGGGCCTACCTCCTCACTTTACACACCATAGTGATAAAGATGTTAGGTGATTAACCAAGATATACTAAATTTTAGATTTTATACTCAACTAGAGTGCTGAATTGGTTTTCCCCTTGGGAATGACCTCCATGTAGGATTATGAAGAAAGGGTAAGGCTACCAGTAGGTGATGAAATCCTAGTCAGGCCTTGTCTCAAGTCTATTTTTATTTTATTTATTTATTATGTGGTTTGGTAAAGTGTGTGATAACAAGAGTGAAACTATGATTAATTACTTTGCTTTTAAGTTACTAGGTGAACTAAAACAAATAAGAAATCAATGTATGCAAGGTTTATTTTAAGCCCAAAAAGAAATTTTAGATTTCATTGTATGAGAAAAGAATAAAGAAAGAAAGGGGAACCTAGATGATGTTAGGGTCCCACTAAGTGTGCCAAAATTTTTCTCTTAATTTTTACTCATTTCTTAATTTTGGAAGAGGATAAGAAACTAGTAATAAGGGTGTGGTAGAAATTCCTAGTTGTTGATGCACACATGATCCAAAAAAATGTAGAGATGTCCTTTTTGTATTTGAAGGAATAACATATAGATAAGAAAGTACTAAAAAAAGGGGTTTTTGTCAAGATAGTTAGGTGGACTACCTAGCGTGAGCTAGATCCAAGATGCATGAGCTTGCTAGGAGGCTATTAATCCACTCTTTGATAAAAATCAAGTTGAAAATGATAAAATAAATATGTTTTAATTAACTAATATAAAATATTAAAATTAAATACAATAATTAGATGAATTATTGATAGATAAAATGACTAAATATAACAAAAGTCGGTCAATACTAGTGTTAAAGTATATCAGATTAGGTTCAAAAAATTAGGTAGGGGTCTGTGAATAGGGAGGGACATATAAATTTAGATTTTGTTAAGGGTAAGGGGTTAGAAATAAATTACTATTATTTCATACCATAATTATTGTCAGTATTTAAGCTAACCATCAGTGGTTATGTTGACCATCGGTGGTTAAGCTAAATGTTGGTGGTTAGGTAACCATCAATGGTTGGGGGTGACCATTGGTGGTTGTGTTAATCATCAAAAGTTGTCTATGTATTTTTTGAAGTGTTTATAAAAGAGTTTTAGACTAGTTATTGATTAGATAGGGATTTGGTTAAGGGTCTAGTCAAAGATAAGGAAGTCAAAATATAGGTGCAGTAGATCTAATCCAGGCCTAAAAGTTAGAAATAAAATGGAATTAAAACATAAATTATACTTATTATTTTCCAAATATTTGATGGATGGAGAAATTTTGGTAGAGTAATGGTAATTTTCCTCAAGAGTAATTTTGGTAGAGGTTTGTATCTCTATTTATATTTTTGAATTCATGGAAGAAGACTAGGTGGATAGAGATCTTAAATACCTATTGCAAGAATGCTTGTGATGTTGATCTCTTTTCACCTCATACTCCCCTCTTTTTATAGGCAAAGAGAGATGGAAGATAGAAGGTTCCCTAGTAGGTTGGATTACTGATTCTGATGCTTGGGAGTTTTTTATCACCACATAAGGCAAACATATTTAAATATGCCTTATTATCTCGCATATAGCTAGTGATGTGTTGTAAGGGTGAGGACTTGACTATCAATAGTCAGGTTAACCATCGATGGTTAAGCTGACTATCAATGGTTGAGTGTCTAGATTTAAAGGGTAAAGGTAAGTTAAATGGAGTGGATTAAGGTTTTTTAGTAAGTTATTTAGTTATCTAATTAGATAACTAGGCCCAAGGTTTAATAGGTTGGTTAGTAGGTATATAAGGGTTAAGTGGTACCTAATGTATCCTGAGGCATTTTGACATCTAGTATGGTTTTCTAGTGTTTAAATTTATATACCCCATGAATATGTATGGATAGTATTTAGGAGGATATCTTGGCCTATAAGGATATATAAGAATTTAAAAAATTATTGGTGGAGACTATTTATTTATCAATAATACTAACACTTCCAAAAAAAACATATAATATTAGTTTCAAGACTATCCAAACTGTAATTTGTAAACTAGGATATGATACCAATTCAAAAAGTGTAGGATCCATCAAAGACAAATAGTAACCATATTTATTATAAAAATATGAATCTTACTAGTGGGAGTGGATCTAATCACATGGATATTAGGAATCTAATTATTTTGTAAAACCTAGGTGTAGAAAGATCTGCCATATATGATCATTACATTGGGATAATTTGTTATCTAAAAGATGAAGTGAATAAAATGAAAACAACCTCACACCCTTATGAAAATAAATATAAAATATCTAACCCAACAAAAAAATTAAAAAACACATCCTAAATATTCTACCATGAACCATTTCCCTCATGGTTACAAACCTCTCACTACTGAACCTTATACAAAGGAGGTTCTTAGACTCAGTACCACTTTTACCTTGAATAAACTCATTTACACTTTGGTTGGTCACATTAATGATTTTGAGAGAAACCAATTATCTCAAATTAAGGTATGAAATTTAACATCATAACCAAGTTCATTCTTATTATAATAATGGCTTACAAACTACCAAAAAAATAATCCTACACACTTATGTCAAAAAAACAATTTATACACACTTCCTCCTAAATATGTTTCTAACCAACACCCAAGGGAACTAATTACTCATGGATTCCCAAATTCATATTATTATATAATCCATCTCCTTATTATCCTCCAAAACAACCCCAAATTGGAAGTATATTAATGTACACTCCTCTTAATAATGTGGTACCCAATAATATGACATCCTATATTCTTCTGAGTTACATGCCACCGATGTATAATCCCCCTTTACAAACAAATAATCAACCAACCTAAATTTATTTGAATTATATGGAAACTATATATACTCATCCTATACAAGTGCTTGATCTTTATCCATTTAGCTCTCTTATTCCTTATTATCATACGTTCTCCAAATATACATATCAATATAATTATTTTCTAACCTATTCTACACCACCTTAAAAAACACCCTCCTTTCCTCTTAGTGGTTAAAAAAACAGCCCATATCCTAACCCACCCATTAAATATCATCCTACCATTCCTTTGATGGAATTTATTACTATGGGTACTTATGATGATTATCTAAAAAATCCCCTTGATTAGAACATATGATGATTCTTTCTACTACATACCCTATATGAACTTCCTAAATTTAAAGGGGAAAGAGATCCCAATGTACATGTAAAATCACATTCCATTTCCAATTGAGAGATATTTTTTGGGATAGGATTGTTGTGAAAATATTTCCTAAAACCCTAGAAGGAATTTCCATTGACTGGTACTACCACCTCCCTGAGTCTTTCATCCATTCCTTTAGACAACTTGTGGCATAATTCATCAAAACCTTTGACATGAAAATTTTGATTCAAATTATAATTCAATAATTCTTTAAAATTAAATAATAAAATAATGAATTTACTACTCATTTTATTACAAGATGGTGGAAAGTTATATAGTCATCCACTAATGTTCCAAATATGGATCAAAGTGAACCATTCAATCTATTTCTTCATTCCATTAACAAGGAAATGAGTGAGGATGTCAAAAATATCCTTTATTGATCCTATAAAGAAGTAATTGAGATTGATTTGTGAATCTACTAGGAAACCATTGAGAGTGCCCCCCAAACCGATGGATCTAATACACATATAGTTGCTATTGACCAAATTTTACCTTTAAGTCAAATTAGGGCACCCGTAATTAAAAACTTGATTTTTAGGCCTATAATGGGTATAATATATTTTAATGAGGTGTTTCATAGGTTAATTTATGTCAAAAAATGTTATATTAACTTTGGTTAATTAGTTTTTATGTCCTTATATCATTTTTAGGTTATTTGAGGGGTTAAAATAATGTATTTAATGCTTTATATGGGTTTATTAGGATCTGTGCAAGTGTCAATGGGTTATTTCATCCCCCATGTGTGCAAAAAGGTCTTAATTAATTTAAAATACTTTAATTTATAGGTTCATCAGAAGAAAAGTGAGATTTCTTAAAGAAATGGAAGAGTTTGGCACTTGTATGACCTCCTTTGGTAGTGTGACACTTTTAAAATGGTTAAAAGTGTCTCTTCATATCCCCCACACTCATTTACATGCTTTATTTACTTTGAAAATTTCATTTTTGGCCCAAAACTATTCTACTACATTTTTACCCTTCTTGGTAGATTGAAGTGACACTCAAAATTTTGCTTGGTATAGTCAACACAAGGGGTTTCAAGTCAAATTTTTTAGAGGTGATATTAAATTTATTTATATCCATTTTCATATCAATAATTTTGAGTTTGGTCAACCATGATTTATGAACCATCTATTTGAAGTTTAGATTCCAAAAGTACCTACTAATCTATGCACCCTATCAATTTTCTCTTAGTTTGAATAGATCTGTATAAACCAATTGCTCATAGTTTCTCTATAGGATTTTTTACATGTGTCCTTACATCACCCATAATTTTTTTCATGTTTCATGATGTTTTTATATTCTAATAATCTCAATTTGAAAGAAGAAATAATTTTCTATATTAATTAGTAGTTTCCCTCCAATTTTAGGAATTCCATGCTTGTCCATGGTTTGATATGGATATTATAAGTCCTTATTCATGTATTCAATGCTTTATTACTCCCATCATTTCCATTCTCCAAGTAATCTCCATGAAAGTGTAGTCATTGAGTGCCACACAACCAGTTTGCCCTATGATTATCATATACAATCAAATAACTACCATAAAAGAAAGGTCTAAATGTTTAAATGGATAATGAAATAGGGTTTAAAAATTTATAACATCTTTATGTGTCATTTTAACACCATGAATGGGTATTTGTTAGTTATCAATGCATATCTTGGATTGTGTTCATTATTTTATCTTTGTTCCCCATATACAACAAGAAAATGTGAATTTATAGGTGATCTAAATAGAGAGTTATGGAGTATTTTGTATTTTAAAACAATTTATAAGATTAATTTTCAAGTCCTATCATTGATATAAAATCATTATAGACTCATGTGGGAAGCTAGTGTGGCAAGTACAAGTGTAGTCACATTCAAGAAGATTACTGCAATACTCAGGGATTTTGTCTCTAAAGTTGTAAAATAGAGGCCCAAGACCCTTTTTGGAGTTTCCAATACAAGTTTTATTTTAAATCCAAGACATAAAAGTATGTTTTTCCTCAAGCTTCCATATAGGTCTATTAGCTATAGGTAGACTCTTAAGGGGAGAAGTGTCTTAGTCTAAGGAGAGTATAGTTCAGATTTCAATGAAGCATAGAAATGAGTTAAAAATTACATACATGGTGAATTGTGACCTCAATTGAGTTAAAGGGAAAATAAAAACATCATAACCAAAGCCATTGAGATGCAAATAACACCTACAATAGGGGTGAAAGGGTAGGGTACTCAGTTAGATCAGTGACCCAACAATGATGCTAGAGTAGAATTTAAAGGTTTCCAAAGGATAATGCTAGGTAAATAATGCATTTTTTCACCTTAATATATCCAAATAAATACATATAAACATCATAAAAAAGTGTAATTCAAAGCATATAACCTACAAGAAGCTAACAAACAAGGTTTCTCAGTCATCATTAGTAGAAACTTAGTCTAATGAGTTTAAGGGTGTATATAGAATGTTTGGAAAGACAATGTGATGAAAAAAATATATAGATACGTTCTATATTTATATTATGATATTAATAATATATATGAAATGAAAATGGAAACCTACATGTTTTTGTCTATTTTTTGCTTTTTCTTAAGTGTGAAAAGAAGAAACTAGTTAATAAGGGTGTGGAAGAATACCTATTGAATGTGCATGCATTGAATCTAATTGATTATAGAGATATATTATTTGGATCTAGAATATTACCTTAAAATAAGAAAAAAATAAAATAGATTATTTTGTTAGACAAGTCGATGGGTGGATTGCCTAGCGTGAGCTAGATCCTAAAAGTGAAAGCTTTCTAAGAGGCTGACAATCTACCTTATTTAAAACACTTAAGTGGAAATGATAAAAGAAATATATTTACCTTAAATTAATTTAAAACTTAAATAAAATACATTAAATTATGTAAAATTATATTCTTTTCTAAGTTAACCAAAATGAAGCATCTAGTTTGATTATACTAATGCTGAAAATTGGTTAAGGCAAGGTTATGGTTTTGGGTTTGGTAATTTGATAAGGGTAAAAATAATGGTTTTATTGGGGTTGAGTTAGATAATAAAATTAAATTTATGTATGGTTTAAAAATATAAAACATCAATTAAATATGGTATAAAAAGGATGAGGGGCAAAAGAGGGTGAATGTGGCAAAGGTGCAAAGAGGGCAAAAGAGGTAAATGGAATTACAATGGCAAAGGTGGTAAAGGAGGTAAATGGATTAAGATGGAAATTGGATAAAGGGTTAGAGGTAAATGTAATAAAATTAAGGAATTAATTAAATAATTTAAATATAAAAACCAAATAAGGTTACCTTGAGGCTTATTCATGTGGTTGATGTTGTTGATGATGTGATGAAGGAATCCCGTGACAATTTTGGTAGAGCTTCATTACTTTGAATTATTTTCCTCCAAGATATGGATGACCTAAAAAATTATGACCTCCTTCAAATACCTACAAAAATATGTTAATAACCAAATAATAACTTCCAAATTAACCTTGGGTGAAGGAGAAGGGGGTATTTATAGCATTTATGGTCAAAAACCATGCCAAAAGAGGGAATAGTAGAAGTATGGTGCCATTTCCCATGTGGTACATGAATGAGTAAAATTATGAGGGTGATGTTATTATCAACTTCATCATGGGTCTTAATTTGGGTTTGTGTGTCTCCCACCTTGCACATGAGTCCAATTTTGAATGGGAATCATGCACATGGGCTTAAATAAGGCTAAAAGACTTTTCACTACCCTTTTTTGTCTTCATCCAAGAACTTAAAGAGACACCCCAAAAAATGTGGTACCATTTTCCATGTGGTTTCATGAATGAGTCAAAATATGAGGGTGGTGGGATTCCTACCTTGATCATGGGTCTCCCATTTGGTTTGGTGTGTCTCCCACATTACACATGAGTCCAATTTTGAATGAGAATCATGCACATAAGCCTAAATGAGGCAAAAATACTTTTCAACACCCTTTATTGTCTTCATCCAAGCACTTAAAAATATACCCCAAAAATTATGGTTCCATTTTATATGTGGGTACATGAATGAGTCAAAATATGAGGGTGGTGGGATTCTCACCTTGCTCATGGGTCTCCCATTTGGGTTAAAAATAAAAAAATGGGTAGATATAGTGCCTTTATCTTTTGCAAAGCACTAAATAGGTGGGTATCCAATTTTGAAGGTCAATTTCATGTGTGAAGAAAAAATACATGTTTAATGATTTCCTTTTAAGGGTAAATTCACCATATTTCAATGGGGGACCCTTATGATGCTTAAATGAGGTCATTAAGCACCTTGGGAAAGGGTCCTAGGTTGGGTATGATGTCCCACATCAAGCCAACTCACTTATAAGTGATGCCACTTTCCATATCACCTCCCAAATCACCTTCCATGTTACTTTCTATATCACTTTCCATGTCACATGCCATGCCATCATGAATATTGATAGTGGGTCCCATAATGAATAGTACTTTTGAATAGTAAATCAAATAGTATTATGTAAATAAGAGAATAGTGATTTAATGAGGTTAAGAGGGGTTGGTTAAGGGTTAAGAAGGCTTAAGTGGCCTATAGGTGATCTTGAGGCATTTTGTCATAAAAAAACTATAAGTGTGCAGTTTTTTAGTGTTTACATTTTACCCCTTTTTGTTATGCAACTTTGAATTAATAAGATGCAAAACAAAAATGAATTAATTGGTAAAAGGTTAGGGATTCCCAAGTATGGGAGGGGTGTTACCCCTCAAACTAAGAGTTAGTGAGGAAAGGATAAATTGGATACAGGTTTGATAAGATGTTGGTGAGGAGGCACTAGGTGGTGCCACAAAGTAGTTGGGCATGTGAAATGCCAATGGGTTCACAAAATGTGACTAAGCATGATAGTCAAGATAACATAAAGACTAAAGCTAATAATTTTGATAAAAATAAGGTCAACTTATAGATGGACATATGATAGGGTAACTAGTTCACAATGTTAGTCATAGTTGATTAGATTAAGCCTATCGAGTCATCTAGATAAGGTTGGTGTTATTCACAAGTATCCTATGTAAGGTCATCACAAAACATGAAAATAGGTTGGGTAAAACATGGCCAACATTGAGGTGGACATTGGTAATATGGTTTGTTGGTTGGAATGGAGTGGTTGAGTGGATATAATATCCAAAATGAACTTCAGGCCTAGTATCCAAAATGGACATTTCTTACATAGTTATATGGATATAATATCTAAAATGAACTTTAAGCCTAATGTCTTTCTTTTGAGGTGGGGAGTGTTGGTTAACGTGGTTTCCCTAATTTTATGTATCTTGTAATTAGGTCTAGTTGAAGGATGTTGGATAAAGAGAAGTGCCAAAGGGTAGAAAATATGGCTATCATATAGTTGTGTGATTGGTTTGGTAGAAATGGTAGATGAGATTACCTAGGATGGAACTATATGATTGATTAAACTATGTAAAATAAATATGTAGCCATGGCTAAGTATGTTCAAGCATGAAATTTTTTCCACCATTTAGAGAAAAAGAGAAATATGCTTTACCAAGCTTTAGAAAATTTGACACTATTTAAATTACCATGGTGACCCAATGGGTTCATTCATCACCATCCAAATAAGATGACATTATGCACACTCCAGAATAATGTCATTAACAGGCTATGGAAGGGTATTATTAAATGATTTAGGGAAGAAAAGTAACAGAGGGGGTAAATGAGAAGTGGTGAAGATTCAAACCTTTGACCCTTGAGCCAGTGGGGCCCCAAAATAAGTAAGCATTAAGATTTGAGGGAATTCAGGGAAAGACTCTGAGGGGTTTTTGAATATGGAGCAAGGAGAATAATAATAATATTAATTAAATGAGGGAATAGGTTGAAATAGGAAGGAAAATAAATGGTATAAATGGAAAGCTGAGAGGGAAAATAGAAGAAGAATGTACAAAGATAGATAGATTGTGGAGTTGAAAAGGAAGGTGGGAGAAATAGGTCTAAAAGGGATTAAGGAGGAAAATAGCTTGGTGGAATAGGTGACTCCTAGAAAAGGTTACTATGTAGAATGTAATTAAAGAGTAGGGCTATTACAATACATAGGCTAGGTAGGGAGAATCAAGGGAAATTATTAGTTGGGAGGTAGGTCATGTGAGAGGGTATAGCTACCATCCACATGTAGATATCCCAAATCTTCCATTTGAAGGTGGTTTTAGTTTTGATTGTAAAATCTCTAAAGGTTAGATTAAAAGGGGTTCAAAATAGTCAAGACCTAAGGAGATGGGGAAGGAATCTACATCCTAATAGTTGGTGGTGCTCATGCTCATTTATGGGTCGTATGAGCTTGTGGGCATGGTTGATTGTGTTATAGAGTCTTCAGATTGGTATATATCTTGTAGTAAACCAAAATCAAATGAAAGACCTTCATATCCATAGCATGATAAATGTTATGATCATATAAGCTCAAAATGGGCAGAGTGTTTAAAAGGGAAAAAATGATAAGTAAGGTGAAGGAAGTAGCTAGAGAGGGATAAAAAAGAGGATCCATGATTAATATGCAAAGGTATTAAAGGAAGAAGGGGATGCACTTGAATTAATGAACCTAACCAGATTTCAAGCATTAAATCAAGGGCATGGATTATATGAGGAAGTAGACAAGGAGATGCATGTAGAAGTGGTTCAACTAGTGACCACACTCTGAAGAGGTGGAGGTTGCATGGTAGAAAATAAAGGGGATCCATCAATGGATGAGGTGAAGGTAGACCAAGAGGTGGATGAAAATATAGGTGAAAATAATGAGGTCACATATAAATATGAAGGTGAAAAATGATGGAAGGATCCAGGCATGGACATATAGGGTGAAAAAAAGAAGGTTGAGAAGAACAAGGAATGTCCTTAATATGAGAAAAATGAAATGAAATGGAGAAAAGGGAAAGTATGGTAGAAAAAAATGAAAGGGAATGAGATGAATATAAATAATAAAGATCAGGGATGATACAATTAAAAAGGAAGAATTGAAGTAGGGATATAAAACATAGATACTCACATAGATGCAAAAGGCAAGTGAGTACCAAGATGGAAAGAGAAAAAGGGGAATGTGAAAGGTAAAAGGCAAGAACTAATAAGAAGAAAAGGGAAAATTATGGAAGGCTTACCAAAGGATAAATACCCTGGCATAAAATAGTTGTGGAGGAAAAAAAGAAGACAAAATGGATGAAAAGATGAAAATAAATCAAACAAGAAAAATGGGAAATAGGAAAGGTGGGAAGAGTGGTGAAATGATAGAGAATGGTAGTACACATAAAGAAAAAGTGAAATAATAGAAGAAACATAAATATTTCAAGATGCACAGTATGATGTGGAATTAGTGAGGAAATGAGAGTCATGAAGATGGTGTGATAAATTGCCAATTACAAGGGGAAATGATGAGGATGGGAAAATAAGATGAAGGAGATAGGGGAAAGGTTGGTAAAAAGTGGAGAGAGTGGAAAAATTCATAAAGTGAGTGGGGAAATGAGTCATGAATCATGCATAAGGAAATATATTAGGGAGGCCAACAAATTAGAGTAGTTGGTGGCTTTATGGGAGATAAGAGGATATAATGAGGAACACTATCAATCCTTGTGTTAAAAGAGATTGACAAGATAGAAAAGTGGTTAAAAGAGATTTACAAGATGAAGGGAGGGAGGTGGTGAAGAGATAGGTAAAGGGATGGAGGAAAAGATATTAGGTGAGAAGGGAAAATAGAGTAAAGGATGTGGTCAGGCTGACCTCAATAAATGAGTGTTACCTACATAGTCTAGAAATAAATTAGGCCAATGTAGTTCTCCTAGTAATGGGGGAAAAAGAAGAGGAATTATTAGATGATGTTAAAATATAAGGATGTTAGGAAGAATCCAAAGATTTCCTAACATAATATGCCCTAGGTAAGAGGGTTTTATTAAAAATGGAAGTTAATGAGAAGGAAAATGGGAGGGTAAGTAGTTTTTAGTAGCTAAACTACCCTTAAAAGTCAAGCAATGCCTACATAGTCAATGGACATCAAGCCAATGTAGTTCAACTAGGGCTAGAAAATGGTGTTCAAATTGGATACCCTAATTTGATGGACCACATGGGTTGGTATGGGATAATGGAGAATATTTTTTAAAATAGAGGTTTAGGGTCTTGGTGAAGGTTCATGGTGTATATTGGTGAATAGTCACCATAATGATCCCACATTTAGTAGGATGAGAGACAGGAATGGGAAAGGTAGGAAAACTTAGAAGGGAACACAATTCTAAGTACCAAAAATGACCTTCAATAGAGCTAACCCAAACAAGAAGTGCCTTTGTAGGAGGTTTCACCTTCTCAAATTGTGTGAAGGTATAAACATAGTGATAGTAGTTATTACTATGAGCCAAGTTTCAGAAGAGGGTTTTCTATCAGGATTTAGATAGTTTGGAAAAAGTTCATCATCACTATGAGTTGAGACTTATGGGTAGTAGTAAAGTGATGACCTAAAAATATTTTATTTTAATTTATATCATATTATACATAGTATAAATTTAGTAGCATGGTGAGTAGTAGAGGATAGACTATTCCTATCTCAGGAGCTACATAGCCACATTGGGCAAAATTTGTCCACATCTGCATCTTCTATCAGAATATCTCATAACCAATGACTTATTGGTTTTTCTAGGTCAGGCCTAACTAAAAAGGATTTTTATGGCCTAGGAGATTGGTTATACAATTGTAAAAGGTGATTATTCCCATGCTATAGATGAACTTTTAGTTGTCATAAAAGAAAAGAATGCCATGTTTGAGTAGGCACTACCAATGGTTGGGGTTTGATGTAAAAATCCTATGGCAATAGGATGGGAGTAATATGAGGGTAGATGGGACATGAAGGTGAATTTATTTTTGTGAATTAATCATGGCCTACCTATTATGGAAGAGTTTCTATAGTAGCAAGGATTTAGAAACTATCATTACTAGTAACAATGGTAATTTTGGAGACATGACCATTGTAATGACACATGGGTTAAAGCCACTTTATGTCAACTAAGGTAAAGGTGAAAATTATTAGGCCCACAAGAATTATAAGATGAAAAATAATCAAATACATTAGATGTAGATTAGATGACAAGGGTGACAAAGGGAAATCATGATGGCACGTGATAACTTTATCAAAATGGCTAGGTGGATTGAGGGGTACATGTCTACACAAAAAGGCAAGTAGACATGGCCATTTCAAGTGGGAAAACTATTAAATGGAATTAATGACATCATATGACTTTGTATATTAGTGTAATTAATAATCATGTCAATGAGGAAGAATTTTCAGGTATTATATTTAAAGAATTATGATAAAGATGAATGTCTATCATTGAGTTATTTGGTTTTACAAGTTATAGAGAGTGCAAATAACTACACAAGGTTAAAGATGGTGAATAATGAGAATAATTGTATAGATAATAATCAACACATATGACCTAAAATAATCAATAAGGTGGATTTTTACATCTACCAAATACTACAACATGTAATGGTGATAATGGAAGTACTATTAGATCAATAATAAGAGGAAAGGCACCCATGGCCTAAGCTTGAGCCTAAACTCTTACCTCTGTAGCAATGAATAAGGAAATAATTTCACTACATAAGATGTATTTATGGAAAACATTACCATCATCCTATCTATGGATGGATCCCTCACTATTTAAGGGTATGTGCGATGAGGCAACACCTAACAATACCTATGTGAGTAGAATAACCAGAGTAGAGTGATGCAATGGATGTGATAGGTGATCAAGGAGAAAGACCCAAAATGGATTATGATTCTCACTCTAGGGGGATTAATGTGGAAGAGGAGAATATATTACACCCTTTAACAACTACTAATATAGGGAATGTTATAGATGCTAGTTTGGGGAGAAATCAAGTAGAAGGATGGTTGAACACAAATCTAGAATCACTAGACAATCATCCTAGTGCTTAGGTAGGAAAATAATGTGTATAGAATCCTTATAAAAAGTGTGGATAGTTTTATAAATTTTTATGTGATGTATGACTCCTTTCACCTTAAATAAAACATTACATAGTTTATTGTAAACATGTATAAAATGTGTTGGATGTCACTGGTCAAATGTTATCATGCTTAAGGTTGTGTGGATACTTATGAATGTTATGGTTATGTTTATGATTGATATGGTTATGGTTTTTATAATCTCACTTAATGTAAAATTAATGATTATTATTTTTTAAACACTGGATGATAAAAGTCGAGATGAAAACATCAACCAAACACATTAAGATAAGAATAGGGAATGATGCTTTGTTTTTTATAAGGATTGAAAAATAGACCCAAAGTGGGATTGGTTTAATGAATATAATACCTTAAAATGTTGCACATGACTATTTGTGACTTGATAAAAAAAATATTTCTTGATCACAATGTGTCAAGTAAGCTCTAAATCCCTTGATTTATAGATAGCATAACAAGAATATGGGTGATAGGTGGTGTGAAGTGTAATGGGTGATATGTATGATAACCTCATTTGAATTAGTTTTCCCATTCTATATGTGGCCTAAGAATGATAATAGATAATTCCATGTCATATTCTAGATGAATACTGATAAATTTAGGAAGTCTACATGTGAAAGTTGATTGTGGCTTCCAACTTATTATGTTGTTTGAGAGCTAATTGTGGCTTTAGATTTTATTGTGATAGTGGGTACTTTACTTTATTGTTATATATGGGAAGTTGATCAATGTAAGAATATTATAATAAATTTATCTACTTTTGACAAATTTAACTTAGACATCCTTTAAGGGAGTGGTCTAATGTTATTAGATTTGTTTAATGCTCTTGATAGCTATCCCTCAAGCGAGCAGTCTACCTTATATTTATCAATTTTTTTCAGGTAGTTATCCATCAGGGGAATAGTCTATAATGCTTAAGATATTGACCAAATTAGTATTTTAGTATCTAAATTATTTATAGAAGTAATTTTCTTAGACATGGACAAGTACAATTAGGTTCATAGGTTTACTTTTATGAAGGAAAATTTTTAACACAAGAAGTTTAATGAGAGACAATGACCATGGGATTCCATCTTTTTAGAGATGAAAAGTATCTATGAGAACCATTCTATGGGTAGAGCCATGGTACCCACATTTAGATTAGTCTATGACTATGACAGTTAATCACATGGTACTATGTTGTAATCAACTATCCTCAAAAAGAGGGGATAAAGATGGGTGAAGGTTAAAATATCATAATCAAGGGATGAGCTTAAGCTAGACAAAAAGAGTAATATTGATCCTTATTTAATATAAAAATAGATGTAGATGCAAAGCATTGAAAGGGCCAGGTTCTAGTTTTCCTTCGAGAGAGGATAAATGATATGTTCTTGATCCATACATATGGGTAATGATGTAGGGTCTAAGCCAATTGAAATCAAACTTTCCTCATTTACTCTTCTCCATATTGGTCACATTTTGGTTTTATTTTCGGATAAGGTCTTCAATATTTAAGTCTTTTTGTTTGATATGCTTGTTATAAGCATGTTTGATACACTCATGATAGGTATGGAGGTGGGTAAGGGATACTAAATGATGTTCGTCAAGTAGATCAAGATAAGATAAATAGTGTTGATGATAATCTTCTTCATAAATAAGATCTTACAAAGATATGAAAATAGAGGGAATTTAGACTTCAAGAGGTAATATTGCCTCTACTTTAAAGACTAAAGAGAAGGGAGTACCACCTATAGAGGTTTGAATTCTAGTATGATAGGCCCATAAGGTGAATGGGATGTGTAAAAGCCAATCTCAAAATGAAGCACTAATAACTTTGGTTAGTATTTTGTTAAGGATTTTACTAGAGGCTTATGCCTGTCTACTTGCTTATGATCAATAAGGCAAGTAAAATCTTAAATCAATGCTAAATGCATCACGTAAACCTTAGAATTGATTATTTTAAAAGGATTTACCATTATCAGTGATGATCTTATGAAGAATGTCAAAGAGATAGATGATACGATAGTTGATAAAGTTAAAAATCTTCTCTACTTTGGTCAAGATAAGAGGAATAGATTATACCCACTTGGTGAAGAATTTGGTGGTTGTAATGATGGAGTTATGCCATTGTAAAGAATGGGGGTTGATTTCTCCAATGAGATCAAGTCCCCATTATGAGAAAGGCCAAAATCCCTTAGATATTTGGAGGCCATTAGTTAGTGCATGGTGAAAATTAGTATATTGTTAACATTTAACACACTTTTTTACATAATCACAACAATATTGGTTGAGGGTGGGCCAATAGTAACTAAGGAAAAGGATACATTTAGCCATCACTAGACCGTTAAAGTGTCCCCCACAGATCCCATCATTTATTTCCTTGATGGCATGAGAAGCTTCATGGTTATATAGGAAACGAAGAAGGATCCCATCAAAACCATGTTTGCAAAGGATTCCCCCTAGTATGGTGTAACGAGATGTACTCGAAACATATTTTTTGTTGGCATTCTTAGAGAGGCTAGGAGGAATGATGACTAGGTTGAGGTAGTTGAAAGTTTGGTCATACCAGATGTTGGAGGGGGATTATTCCACATTAAAAATGATATGGAGGTTGAATTGGCTATAAGAGGGTGTGGTAAAATGATGAATGGTGAAAAATATTTTGGAATTGGAAGGTTGATAAGGGATCTGGGAAGCAAGGCAAGCCATTATATCTATGAATTTACTGGTAGATCATGGAATGGATTAGACTAGGTAATGTTTAAATGATGTTAAGATTTTGTCAAATAAAAGTTTATATTTTTTCAAGACATCATTATTACATTGATAAGATCCATTGACCTAGTTGACCATAAGCTAGGAATCACCAAAGGCATGGATTGTATTAATTCCTAAGGTTAGAGCATTTTGGAGACCTATCACTAAGGATTCATAAACTTCCATATTTTTAGTGTATTCAAATTCAAGTTTAAAGGAGAGAGTAAGGGGTTCAACACCAAGATGAATGAGAATAACTCTAACAACACCTCCTTATTGGCACTTTGAACCATTGAATAACATGGTCATCTGGTAAGTTATGTCATTTTCTTGAAAAAGAGTCATAATAGACTTGTTTGGAAAGCCAAGAAGAGGTGTTTGGTTGTTTAGTAAAGGATATTCAGCCAATTAGTCAACAATGACCTACCCTTTAATCAATTTTTATTGGAGAAATTCAAGGTCAAATTTAGCTAAGAGCATGAACCACTTAGCCATATGCTAATTTTGGTATGGTTTAGAGTGTTTGTACTTGAGTAGGTTAGTATTAGTTATGACATAGGTTTTATGGTTAATAAGGTAGTGGAAAAGTTTGTTGGGCATAAAGGTCAATGCTAAGCTTATTTTCTTGGTATGTTTATATTGATTTTCATATTTTATAAGTGTGCAACTAATGTAGTATACATCTTTTTTTTTTGTTTTTCATCTCAGTGAGCCAATATTGCCCCTAGGGAATGGTTAGTTGTAGAGATATATAGGTAGAAGGGGTGGTCATCTTTAGAAGTGGTGAGGATAGGTGGTGATAAAAGATACTATTTGAGTATATCAAAGGCCTTTTGACAATTATTATTCGATTTGACAAAGACATCCTTATTTAGAAGGTGATGGAAAGGTTAGAACCAATCTAAAAGTTGGGAAATGAAATAATGAATGGATTGAAGTTTTCCCTATAGGCTACATATCTACTTAAGGTTGGTTAGAGGAGGCATGTCCAAAATTTCTCTAACTTTAGTAGGGTATACTTTGATTTCATGAAGAGAGATGATAAATCCAAGAAGCTTTCCTGAAAGGACCCTAAAAATACATTTCTTGGGATTAAGATGAACATGATAATGGATGAGGCATTTAAATATGATCATAATAATAGTCAAGTGATCTTTTTGGAGATTGGATTTCCAGAGAAGGTCATCCACATAGTCTTCTACAATCTTATGGATGATATCATGGAAGATATAAGTCATGGCACATTAGTAGGTTAACCCAACAATCTTTAACCTAAAATTCATGACTCTATAAAAAATTCCCTAAGGGGTGGTAAAGGTGGTTTTGTGCTAATATTTAGGAGAAACAAAGATATTATTATAACCCAAAAAACCATCTATGAGAGATGACATCTTATGGTTAGCTATAATATCAACAAGCTGGTTAATACTAGGTAAAGGAAAGTCATCCTTAGGGTAGGCAAGGTTAAGGTCATGAAATTCCACATAAATTCATAGAACCCCAATGACTTTAGTGATAGGTACAATATTTGAGGCCCACTAGGGGTAGTGAATGGGTCAAATGAAGTTTACAGATAGGAAACAATGAAGCTCTTCTTTGATGAGAAGGGCTATGTGAGGATGCATGCATCAAAGTTTTCATTTAATAGGCTTGGCATCATAATGAGTGACTATGTTATGGGTAGCAATGGTGGGGTTAATCTAAAGCATATCACTATAAGACCAAGTGAATGTTATGATATGATCTTATAGGAAAGAGGAGAAGTCCCAAATTTCCTCAACATTTAGTTATTGGCCCAATTTGACAATGTAGGCATTGTCAAGAGTGCCCAAATTGATATCTATGGTGGATTAATTCAACATGGTCAAGGCCTCAAGAGGAAAGGATTTATGGATAGAATAATTCCCCATATCGAGGTAGGTAAGAATGGAATCATCATCTTAATGTTAGATGGTGTTGATGGTAGGATAATCATTCTCTACCATTTTAAGGTGTACAAGTGGAAGGAATTTGGTTTGGCCACCCTTTTGGTAAATTAGAGGGACCAAACTAACGGTATTGACGAGAAAAAAAAGTTAGGGGGTGATGTTAGGATATTTAGGTGGGGAAAGTGGTTGGGTTGGTAAGGAGGGGATATCTTCCTCCATGGTAGAAATGGGTTTAGGTGAATTGGTGGGTTCTTAATGTGGTCCATACCCAAGGCCAAATGACTCATGAGGTTATAAATTTTTGATATGGGGTAACTCAAGAGGCCTTTGTTCATAGAAACCAAGGCCAAATCATTTTAAAACACATCTATGAAGATATAACTTAAAAAACTTTGGTTTGATAAGATATGAAAAGTTAGAGGTAAATGGTTGGATGGATGAAGTAGTGGTAGGGGATATAAGTGGTTGATCAAGTCCCCCATAAATGAAATTGTTTTGATGGTTAAGGAGCCCCAAGGGGATGATGGTTCTAATGTTAGGGTCATAGGAAGGGTCATTTTTGAGATTCCCATATTCTTGGGGAGTATAAAATGAATCCAAGGATAAGAGTCTATATTCACTAAGGTAAATACTTGGAATGTGGTTGCCATGGGGTTCTCTACAAGAATCTGGGAAGAAGGGATAGATGAGCTAGTAGAAGATTCATCAACATTTGGTGTGTAAGTGTCATGGGTTTTGGTTGGTAGGGTTGTGTCATTAGCAGATGGTTGTGAGGTGGATGAAGGAGGAAGAAGGACATCATTAAATTAGTATATCATATTTCAATATGTGAAAGGAGTAGGGTCAGCTTGGATAATCACAACTTGCACTTCGTGCTCAAATTTGACACATCAATGTAAAGTGGAAGGGACACAAATCATGTCATGAATCCAAGGGTACCTAAGTAAAAAATTATAATGGAATTATCCTTCTAAAACATAAAAAAATTTGGGAATGGTACAGGGCCATACATAGATATGGAGGACAACTATACCCAAGGTAGTAGTCATGGTATCATTGAAAGAGCAAAAGACTGTTGTGATTTTAGACATATTGTTCATGTGTAAGTGTAGCTAGTCATAGGCATGGGAGGAGATAATATTGATGTTGGATCCTCCATAAATCATCACCCTTTTGATGTAGGTTTGATTAATGTATGTCATAATGAAGAGGGGGATTGAGATCCTCTAGATGAATAAAAGATATTTCTAAATTTTTGAAGGTGACAAGGTTGGAAGTTTGAAGGACACTAACAAAGGTGGCTATAGGTTGAGGGTCATTGGGTTGGACCTCAATGGATTACAAGGATTATATGAGTGTTTGGTAGTGATGGGAAGAGGTAGATACTAACTCATACAAGCTCATTTTTACTAGATTTTGGTGAAGTTACTTGATATATTTTTGAATGGATATTGCATATGGGTTAGGGTATGAAGGGTAATATGGAGAGGAACCTAAGATAGACACCTTGGGTTTTTTTGATGATGGAGATGGTTGGGTATTGTTGGCTTGGGAGTTTGGGGTGGGATAAGTCCAAGGAATGGACACCTTAGCCTTCCATTTATACTTTTATTGTGATCTTGTGACAACTTGATTGTATGGATAATAGGAGAGGTTGAGGTAGTGGATTTGTCTAACTCACCTTTATTCTTAGGTGAAGGTGGAGTGGGTAGGTATTGGGTAGGTATGATTTTTATTTGGATCAGTAGGGGTGGCATAGGAGGTTCATCTATTAGCATATCATCCTCATCATAAATTTTATGGATAAGAGTTTAGAGAGCTTTACATTTCTTCATGTTATGGCCAAGTGTCCTATGATATAGGCAAATCAAATTGTCGTTGAACCATGATGATTTAGGATGTGAAGGGTTAAATGGTTTCATGGGTGGTAAGGCCAAGGAAGAGGTTCACAATAGCCTTTGTAGAATGGTTGAATAGGACTTAGCTAAAGTTGGTAAAGATTTAGTGGTTTTTTCTTTGGGTGTTGAGGTAGAAGGTTATTTGGACATGGTTTTGGTGATATGTGTCTTAGGTAAGGTGGTATGTTTTTATGGTTTTGGTTTAGGTAAGATGGTTGACGAGATGGATGTAGAGGATGTCAAGATAGGTAACTCAAGAATTGTTAGTGTAGTGAGGAGAAGTGTTTAAGAAAGGAAGTATGAAGGTGTAACTAATAAAGGTGGTCGGGTTTTCTTAAAAATAATGGGCTTCATGCTCAAGGTAGATGGAAGAGGACCCAAAATGGAGGGCAAGTTTGAGGGAAGTAAAATTCAAGGTTTTGGGCCTTTTGATGGTTTTATATCTTTGGTTATTTTAGTTTCCAATTTTGAAAGAGGTTTGATTACTTGGGTCTTATTTTTAATGGTTAAGCCCTTAGGTAGAGGAGAAGGAATGGTTATTTTACCTTTGTCTTAGTTTTTCATAGAAGGTTCCAAAATTAGAGGTTGGGTGTATTAAGTTATCTTCTCTTATGAGATAGATTCGAAAGAGGGAGTGGATGGTTCTATGATATGGGAGGTAGGTGTGGTATCCTTCAATACAGATGTGGGTACAGTGGCTCCCTTTTGTTGGTTATCAAAAGGAATGGAATGTAGTTTCTCCCCTTCCATTAGTGGGATAAGGAAAGAGATGGTTGAGTTGATGTTTTCTTCAAAAATGGGTTCATTAGTAACCACATTAATATTATGTGCCTCATGGGAGGGTTATAGTTTATTGTCATGATAAGGCATAGAAGGAGCATGATTAGGAAAAGGCTTGTGGAATATGTCAAGGGCCTAGTTTGGTGGTGCATTGGGATTATCCAACATAATATTCTTCTTGTCAATGAGGGATTAGACAAGGTATTTGAAGGTGTTTCATCAATTGATGTCATGTCTTATGACTCAGTGAAAGGCACAATGGTCATTATCATTATACCAACCTAGTATGGGGTGAGAAGCATCAAACTATTGGGGAGGTTTAATTAGTATAAGTTAGATGATATTGGCTTTTATTAAATTTTCCAAAATAGAAGGATTCAGATCCTCAAGTGGAGTTAATTGATTATTATTATTCTAAGTTTGGTTCCTTTGGTATTGGTTTAAATAATTAGAGTCAGAGGTTTGGTTCCTTAGGTTATGTTGGTTGGTAGATGGTGATGGTGTGGCTTTGAGGATAATGGCATTGGTATTTACATTGTTTTTAGTGTTGGGATTGGTTTGGTTGTTTAGTTTGGAAGAAAAGGGCTCATTGGGTTTGTAAGTTGAGTTATTTATCTTCAACTTCAAACTTTATTCATCAATGGCTCTATTTTCTAGGTTTTGAGACATGTTAAAATCTTCATTAAAGGTCCAAAATATTTGGACATGAAATGTGGATGAAATATGTTTTATGCATGCCTGAGCGAAGATCTCTATAAGCTCAAGTTGAGGTAATGAAAAGGAAAGTTGGTTGATTAGGATCCTCCAATGAGCCAAAAAATCATAAATTGATTCATCTTCTAATTATGGAATGTAAAAGAGGTTGGTAATAGAAAATTTATTGGATATATTGATAAAAAATTGATCCAATAAGTTTTGGGATAATTGGGTGAAAGAGAGGATGGAATGTTTGTGTATGGAACTATACCAATCCAATGCTGCTCTAAAAAATGACATAGGAAAGATATATAGGAGAAGAGTGTCATCATGGAAAATTAAGTAGCATGAATTCATAAATGATCTTAAATGTTGTTGAGGTTCTTCTTTACAATTAAACTTGGTAAATTTTGGAAGTTCCCACTGGGATGAATAAGGTCTAATGGGGATCAAAGGGTGAATAGGTTCATTGAAAATTTGATCATAGGATAAGAGATATGGGTTCTGGAGATGGATGACTCAAGGGTAGTCATATTTTCCATGATCAACTTTATGAATTCTGCTTGAGGTTGTTGGGATGCATAGTCATATGGTATGTTTTGTTGATGAAAATGTATGAATAACTAGTAGATGGTTGAGATGACTCCATATATTGGTATGTGGTCTTTGGAGGTTAGGTGGAAGATATATATTAGTATATGGATGTTAATTATTAGGTAGAGGTGGGTGGTTTGATAGTGGTCATATGCCCTTATGGGTTGTGAAGATAGCTAAAGGTTTCATGTTGGGTCAGAGTGGTGTTTGGGTTAGTGGCTAATGGAAGGGTGGTAAATCTTGTGCTAATTAGTGGTAACATAGAGGGTATGGATATCATAAGGCTTGGAAGTGGAGTAATTTTTTGATGGATTAGAGCTAACTAGAGGAATATGGGTATCACTAGAGGTAGACACTCCTATTGAGGAGGAGTGATTAGTAAGAGGTATAAAGGTAGTGGTAGTTTGGATTGGTGGGTTAGTTTTGAGGGATTTGTTGGTTGATCATAACATTTGGGATACTAAAGGTTGATTAGTTCCCATGGTAGTGGACGTATTCCCCATGAGGTGGAGAGGCATGCCATAAGGTAGATCTATGGGTGGGGTTAAAATTGGGATTTGGTAAGACATGGTTCTTAGGTAGTGTTGTAAGGATACATGATTATTGTTTAGGAAAGAATAAAAATACACATCTCCTAGGAATACCCAAGTAAGACTTATTAGAGAGTGAGAGGATTCTATAGGTTTAGAAATGTGTTCCATGGATGAAGATGTGGAAGTTGGTGATGGTTGATTTGGTGGTGGGTTTTGTTCATCGAGGTATTTTTGTTGTTGGAAAGTGAGAACCATATGAGAAGATAAGAAAAGGAAAATACATTCTCACACCTCAAATAAATAAAAATAAAAAGACTCAAGTCAAAAAATGCATTCACTAATAGTGTGTTAAATCCTAGGATAATTTTTAATCTCTCTTTTGGCTTATGCCTTAAAAAAGTGTGAAGAGGTAATTGGACTGAATAGGTCCTAAACAAGGTAGTTTATATTTGGTTTCAAGTTATGTTTAGGAACTCAATATAATTTTTTATTGGTCTTAGTACATGGCCTGGTACTTAGGGCTTACTCCCCTCACATCACAATCTCATAGCTAGTTCGGGTGCTTAGCCAATATATATCAATTTTCAAAGTTTATATTTAACCAGAGAATCAAGTTGGTTAGCCCCTTGGTGATTAAGTCCAAGTAAGATAACTAGGAAAGGGTAAGGTGATCTGATAGGTGAAGAAATCCCATTCAATCCTTGTCTCAAGTGTGTTTTGATGTTTTTTTTTCAAGTTGTTTTGTTTGTGTAACATTTTTGAACTAAGATTAACTCATAATTATTTTATTTAAACTAGGTGAGCTAATATCAAGTAATCAGTCAATGGATGCACTCAATTTTAACCAAAATATATTTTTTAGATTTATTTTATTAAATAAAATAAAAAATAAAATTCACCTAAATGCAACATGAAAATTCAATCCTAATCCTAGGATGAATGATCTTTTATTTCTTGTTATAAATGTAATAAAATTTAATTTTCTAAAAAATACAACTAAAACTTTTTTTAATTTTGTTTTTGTAAAGAAAAAAGCTTAATTTCCAAAGAATTAAAATAAATTAATTTCACTAACACAATTTAAATGTCTTAAAATATCTAATATCCCAAGAAAACTCAAGGTTCTCACTAGGAATTCTAAAATATCTCTGTCTAATTTTTGCTTTTTCTTAAGTGTGAAAAGAAGAAACTAGTTAAGAAGGGTGTGGAAGAATACCTATTGAATGTGCATGCATTGAATCTAAGTAATTTTTGAGATATCCTATTTGTATTGTGACGATGGCCTTAAAATAATATAACACCAAAATAAACTTCTTTTTTAAAAAATTAGATGGGTGGATTGCCTAGCATGAGCTAGATCATAGAAGAAAAAGCTTTCTAAGAGGCTGTCAATCCACTTTATTTAAAACACTTAAGTGGACATGATAAAATAACTATATTTGTCTTAAATTAATTTAAAAATGAAATAAAATACAAAAATGACATAAAATTAATTGATAAAATTATATGCTTTGCTAAGTTAACCAAAATGAAGCAACTAGTTTGATTATACTAATGCTGAAAATTGGTTAAGGTAAGGTTGTGGTTTTGGGTTTGGTAGTTTGATAAGGGTAAAAATAATGGTTTTTTTGGGGTTTATTGAGATAATAAAATGATAGGGATATATGGTTAAATTTTTTAAAATACTAAGTAACTAGGATGGAAAAAATATGAGGGGGCAAAGAGGGTGAAGGTGGTAAAGGAGCAAAGAGGGCAAAGGAGGTAAATATAATTACAATGGCAAAGGTGGTAAAGGAAGTCAATGGATTAAGATGGAAAGTATATTAATGGGTATAGGTCAAGGTAATAAAATAAATGAATTAAGTAAATAACTGAAAATAATAATAATAATAATAATAATTTTACCTTGAGACTTGTTGATGTGGTTGATGATGTGATGAAAGAATCTTGTGGCAATTTTGATAGATCTTTGTTGCTTTAAATTATTTTCATCCAAGATGTGTATGACCTCAAAAATTATGAAATAATTCAAAAACTTTCAAAAACATGTTAAAAATCAAATACTAACTTCCAACTTAACCTTGGGTGAAGGAGAGGGGGGTATTTATAGCATTTGTTATCAAGAACCATGCCAAAAGGGGGAATAGTAGAAGTATCGCACCATTTCCCATGTGGTATCTAAATGATTCAAAATATGAGGGTGGTGGGATTCCCACATTTATCATATGTCTCACATTTAGGTTAGTGTGTCTCCCACCTTGCACATGAGTCCAATTTTGAATGAGAATCATGCACATGGTCCTAAATGGAGCTAAATGTCTTTTCACCACCCTTTTTTGTCTTCATCCAAGTACTTAAAGAGATGACCCACAAAATGTGTCACAATTTTATATGTCAGTGCATGAATTAGTAAAAATATGAGGGTGATAGGATTCCCACCTTCACCATGGGTCTTCTATTTGGGTTTGTGTGTCTCTCACCTTACACATGAGTCCAATTTTGAATGGAAATCATGCACATCAGCATAAATAAGGATAAAGGACTTTTCACCATCCTTTATTATATTTATACAAGAACTTAAATATATGCCCCACAAAATATGGCATAATTTTATATTTGGGTTCATGAATGAGTCAAAATATGAGGGTGGTGGGATTCCCACCTTGCTCATTGCTCTCCCATTTGGGTTAAAAAATAAAAATTGGGTGGATATAGTGCCCTTTGTCTTTTCCAAAGCACTATGGAGGTGGGTATCCCATCATGAAGGAAAATTTCATGTGTGAAGACAAATTACATGTTTAATGATGGCCCCTTAAGGGAAAATTCATCATATTTTAATGGGGGACCCTTGCGATGCTTAAATGAGGTCATTAAACACCTTGGGAAAGGGTCCCATGTGGGGTATGATGTCCCACATTAAGCCACATCAATTAAATGACATGTCACTTGCCATATAACCTCCCAAATTATCTTTTATATCACTTGTCATGTCACTTTTCATGTCACATACCCTGTCATCATGAATAATGATAGTGAGTTCTATAGTGAATAGTGATAGTGAATAGTACTTTCAAATAGTATTTTTGAATAGTATTATGTAAATATGAGAATAGTTATTTGGTTAGGTTAATATGGGTTGGTTAAGGGTTAATAAGGTTTAGGGGGTCATTAGGGAGTCCTAAGGCATTCAGTCATCAAAAACTATAAGTGTTTAGTTTTCTAATGTCTAGATTTTACCCTTTTTTATTATGCAACTTTAAATTAACAAAATAAAAAAATGAATCCCTTATAAAAGGTTATGGAGCCTCTATATGGGATTATTTTTTCCCCATAAAACTAAGAGTTGATGAGGAAAGGTCAAATCAGGTGCAGGTTTGATAAATAGTTGGTCAGGAGGCACTAGGTGGTGTCACAAGGTAGCTGGACATGTGAAATGCTAATGTGTTCACAAAATGTGACTATGCATGATATTTAAGATTTTTTAAAGACTAAATCTACTACTATTGATAAAAATAAGGTTAGGTTCTAGATAGACATATGATAGGTTAACCAGTCCACAATGTTAGTCATAGTTGATTAGATTAAGCCTATCGAGTCATCTAGATAAAGTTAGTATTATTCATAGGTATCTAGGGTAAGATCATTTAAAAACATGAAAATAGGTTGGGTAAAAAATGGCTAACATCAAGGTGGACATGGGAAAGTTGGTTGGTTGGTTGGAATGGGGTGGTCGAGCAGACTCCAGATCTAGGAAAGTGGATGCTACCTACTTAATTCCATGGACATAATGCTCAAAATGAAATTTAGGCCTAATGTAGTTCTTTTGATGTGGGGAGTGTTGATTAATTTGGTTTCCCTAATTTTATGTATCATGTTGTTATGTCTAGTTGAAGGATGTTGGAGAAAGGGAAGTTCCAAAGGGTAAAAAACATGGTTATTGAATAGTTGTCTAATTGGTTTGATAGAAATGGTGGATGAAATTACCTAGGATATAATTAGATGATTAATTAAACTATGCAAAAGGAATTTAAAACCATGGATAAGTAGGTTCAAGCATGAAATTTATGCCATCATTTTTAAACAAGGGAGAAATATTCTTTACCAAGCTTTAGAAAATTTGGCACTACTCAAATTGTCATGGGGACCTGATAGGTTCATTCATCACCATCCAAATAAGCTGACATTGTGCACACTCCATAAAAATATCATTAATAGGTTATGGAAGGGTATTATTCAATGATTTACTGAATCAAAGTAACAGAGTGGGTAAATGAAAAGTATTAAAGATTTAAACCCTTGATGCTTGAACTAGTGGGGCCCCAAAATAAGTAAGTATTGAGTTTTTAAGGAATTCAGAGAAAGACTCTGAGGGGGATTGGAATATGGAGTGAGGAAAATAACAATAATATTAATTAAATGAGGGAGTAAGTTCAAATAGGAAGGAAAATAAATGGTATAAATGGAAAATCGATAGGGAAAATAGAAGAAGAATGTATGAAGATAGATAGATTGGGGAGTTGAAAAGGAAGGTGGGAGAAAAGGGTCTAAAAGAGACCAAGGAGGAAAATAGATTGGTGGAAGAGGTGACTTATAGAAAAGGTTACTAGTGGAATGTGATTAAATATTAGGGCTATTATAGTTCATAGGAAGATGTAAGCCAAGTAGGGAGAATCATGGGAAATTATTAGTTGGGAAGTAGGTCGCATGAGAGGGTATAACAAGCATCCACACATGGATACCCAAAATATTCCTTTTTGAGGTGTTTTTAGATTTTATTCTAACATCTCTAAAGTTAAGAGTAAAATGGGTTCAAAATAGGTAAGATTATAGGAGTTGGGTAAGGAATTTGCATCCTAATATCTGGTGGTGCTCATGTTCACTTGTGGGTCATATGAGCTTATGGGCATGGTCAATTATATTATAGAGTCATAGGATTGGTATATATCTTGTAGTAAACCAAAATCAAATGGAATACATTCACATCCATAGCATGATATATGTTGTGATCATATAAGCTCAAAATGGGTAGAGGGTTTAAAAGGGAAAAAAGTGATAGGTAGGGTCAAGGGAGTAGCTGGAGAGGGACAAAAAAGATAATCCAAGCTCAATATGAAAAGTTATTAAAGGAATAAATGGATGCGCTTGAAGTAATGAACCTAACCACATTTCATTAATTAAATCAAGGGCATGGAGGACACGAGGAAGAAAAAAAGGAGATGAATGTAGAAGTGATTTAACTAGGGACCACACTCTAAAGAGGTTGAGATTGAATGGGAAAAAATTAAGGGGATCTAACAAGGGATGACTTGAAGGTGGACCAGGAGATGGTTGAAGAGATAAGTGAAGAAAAAAATGAGTTTGTATATAAATATGAAGGTGGAGAAGGATAGAAGGAGCTAGGCATGGACATATATGAGGAAAAAAAGAATGTCAACGAGAACAAGGAATGTCCTTAAGATGACAAAATGAAATGAAATGGATAAAATGGAGAGGATGGTGGAAAATAATGTAAGGGAATGAGATGGAGATAAATAATGAAGATCGGGGATGATAAGAAGAAAAAGGAATAATTGAAGTAGGGATATAAAGCATAGACACTCACATAGATGTAAAAGACAAGTGAGTACCAATATGAAAAGAGGAAAAGGGGAATGCAAAAGGCAAAAATAAAAATCTAATAAGAAGAAAAGGGGTAATTATGGAAGGCTTCTCAAAGGATAGATACCCAGGTAGAATCTAGTTGTGGAGGAAAGAAAGAAGACAAAAGGGATGAAAGGATGAAAATAAATCAAACAAGAAGAATGGAAAATGGGAAAGGTGGGAAGAGTGGAAAAATGACAAATAATGGTGGTACACATAAAGAAAAAGTGTAGCAACAAAAGAAATAGAAAGTTTGTGAGATGAATAGTATGATGTGAAATTGGTGAGGAAATGAGAATAATGAAGAGGGTGTGAAAAATTTCCAAGGACAAGGGGAAATGATGAGGATGGAAAAATATGACAAAGGAGATAGGGGGCAAGGTTGGTAAAAAGTGGAGAGAGAGGCAAAAAATGCAGAAAGTGGGTGGGAAAGTGAGTTGTGAACCATTAACAAGGAAAGGTGTTAGGGAGGTCAATGAAGCACAATATTTAGTGGATTTATGGGAGATAAGAGGGGCCAATGAGGAAAGTTGTCAATCCTTGCATTAAAAGAGATTGACAAACTAGAAAAGTGGTTAAAAGAGATTGACAAGCTAAAGGGAGGGAGGTGGTGAGGAGACAGGTAGAGGGGTGGAGGCAAAAATATTAAGTGAGAAGGGAAAATAAAGTAAAGGATGTGGTCGAGCTGACCTCAGTAAATGAGCACTACCTACATAGTCCAAAAAGACCTCAAACTAATGTAGTTTTCCTAGTAATGGAGGAAAAATGAAGAGGAATTATTAGATGATGTTAAAATACAAGGATGTTAGGAAGAATCCAAAGCTTCTTTGACATAGGATTCCCTAGGAAAGAGGTCATTATTAGTAATAGAAGTTAATGAGAAGGAAAAGGGGAGGGTAATTAGTTTTTAGTGGCTAAATTTCCCTTAGAAGTCAATCAAGCCTACATAGTCGATGGACATTAGGCCAATGTAGTTCAATTAGGGTTGTAAAATGGTAATCAAATTGGCTTCTCTAATTTGATGGACCACATGGGTTAGTGTGGGCTGATGGAGAAGGTTTTGTCAAATAGAGGTTTTAGGTTCTAGTGAAGGTCCATGGTGTAGATTGGTGAATAGTTCACTATAATGATCCCACATTTAGTAAGATGAGAGACATGGATGGGCAAGGTAGAATAAATTACAAGGGAACACAATGCTAAGCACCATAAATGAACTTAAATGGAGTTAATCTAAAGAAGAGGTGCCTTTGTAAGGAGGTTACACCTTATGAAATTATTTAAAGGTATAAGCATAGTGATAGTATTTATCTCTATGAGCTGAGTTTTAGAAGAGGGTTTTCTATTAAGATCTACATAGTCAGTTTGGAAAAAGTTCATCATTTCTATGAGCCAAGTTTTATGGGTAGTAGCAAAGTGATGACCTAGAGAGATTTTATTTGAAGGTATAATAGATTCTACATTGTAAAAATGTATCAACATGGTGAGTGATAGAGATGGACTGTGCCTATCTTAGGAACGGTATAGCCATGTTATGCAAAAGTTATCCATGTCTACATCCTCTATCCAAATACCCTAGAACCAATGACTTATTGGTTATGCTAGGTTAGGCATAGACAACAAGAAGTTATGTGGCCTAAGAGATCAGTTATATGATTGGAGAAGGTGATCATTCCCCTGTTATGGATGAAATTTTAATTGGCACAAAAGAAAAGACTGCCATGTTCAATAAGGCACTACCAATGGTTGGGGTCTAATGTATAAAGCCTATGGTAATGGGTTGGGAGTAATAGGAGGGTAGAGTGGACAAGAATTTGAATGTATTATTATGAATTCATGGTGGCCTACCTTTTATGGAAGAGTTTATATAGTGGCAATGATGTACAAGCTACCATTACCAGTAACAATGGTAGTTTTGGAGGTGTGACCATTATAGTGGCACATGGCTGCAAGCCAATTTATGTCACCCAAGGTAAAGGTGATAATTAGGAGGCCCACAAGTATTGTAAGATGAAAAATAATCAAACACATTATATGTATATTGGATGAAAAAGGTGATAAAATGAAATCATGAAGACATATGATAACTTTATCGAAATGGCTAGGTGGATCGAGGGGTATGTGCCTACACAAAAAGGTAAGTAGACATGACTGTTTCAAGTGGGAAGACTATTCAAGTGAATAAATGACATCATATGACCTTACCTATTGGTGGAATGAATAATCATGTCAGTGAGGAAGAATGGTCAATTATTTTATTTAAAGAATCATGATAAGGATGAATGTCTATCATTGAGTTATTTTATTTTGTAGTTATAGAGAGTGTAGAGAACTACACAAGGTTGAAGATGGAAAATAATGGGAATAATGGTAGAGATAATCAACAACCCCAATGACATAAAAAAATTAATATGGTGAATGTGTAGATATACTGGATATTGTAACATGTAATGGTGATAATGGAAGTACTATTAGATCAATAACAAGAGGAAAGACACCCACATCTTGAGCTCAAGATTTAACTCTTACCTCTATAGTGATGAATAAGGAAAGAAGTTAACAATGCAAGATGAAAGATAGAGAGCATGACTATTGACCTATCTATGGATGGAACCCTCACTATTTAAGGGGATGTGTGCTAAGGCAATAACTAGTGGTACCTATGCAAGCAGAATAACCTGATTAAAGTGATGCAATGACTATGATAGGTGAGTAGGGTAAAATACCCAAAGAAAAATATGATTCTCACTCTATGGGGATGAATGCAAAAAAGGAGAATAGAGTATAATCTTTATCAACTACTGAGACAAGGAATGTTATGGATGTTAGTTTAGGGATCAATCAAATAGAAGGATGGCTGAACATAAATCTAGAGTCACCAGACAATCAATCTAGTGATTAGGTAGGAAAATAATGTATGTAGGGGCCTTAGGAAAAGTGTGGTTAGTATAATAACTTTGTATGTTTTGTGTGACTCCTTTCACCCTAAATAAAATATTTCATAGTTTGTTGTGAACATGTACAAAATGTGTTAGATGTCACTAGTCAAATGTTATCATGCTTAAGGTTGTGTGGATACTTATGAATTTTATGGTTATGGTTTTGGTTATGATTGGTATGTTTATGGTTTTTATAATCTCTCTTAATGTTAAAAGAATGATTTTTTTTGTTTCAACACTTGATGGTAATAGTTGAGATGAAAACATCAACCAAGCACATTAAGATAAGAATAGGCATGATGCTTTATTTTTGACAAGGACTGAAAATAAACCTGAAGTAGGATTAGCTTAATGAATATAATCCCTTCAAATACTATGCATGAGTGATCATGATTTGATAAAAAATGTTCCTTGATCATAGGGTGTCAATTAAGCTCCAAATCCCATAATGTACATATAGTCTAAAGGGAATAAGGGTGATAGGTGGTGTGAAGGCTAATGGGTGATATGTATGATAACCTCATGTGAATTAGTTTGCCCCTTATATAGGTATCCTAATAATTTTAATAGACAAGTCCATGTCATATGCTAGATGTAGACTGATCAATGTAAGAAGTCTACATGTGAAAGTTGATTGTGACTTTCAACTTATTATGCTTCTTGAGAGCTAATTGTAGATTTAGATTTTATTGTAATAGTGTGTCTTTTGATTTATTGCTATATATGGGAAGCTAATCGATGTGAGAAGATTCCAAGAAATTGATCTAATTTTGACAAAGTTAGCTTAGCCATCCTTCAAGGGATTGGTCTAAGTTTATTGGATTTGTTTAATGTTCTTGATAGTTGTCCTTTAAGGGAGTAGTCTACCTTATATTTAGTAATTTTTATTTTGTTTTTGGGCAGCTATCCTTCAATAGAATAGTATACAACGCTTAAGATATTTACCCAAGTAGTATTTTGGTATCTAAGTTGTTTTTGTATGTAATCTTTTTAGACATGGACAAGTCTAATTAGGTTCATAAGTTTACCTTTATGAAGGCAAACTTTTAACACAAGAAGGTTAATGATATGAAAAGGTGTGGTTTTTGAGAGATAATGACCATGGGATTCCATCTTGTTAGAGATGAAAAGTATCCATGAGAACCATGCTATGGGTAGAGACATTGTACCCACATTTAAGATTAGGCTATGATTATGATTGTTAATCACATGGTTCTATGTTTTAATCAATTATCCTCAAAAGGAGAGGAGAAAGATAGGTGAAGGTTAAAATCTCATAATCAAGGGATGAGCTTAAGTTAGACTAAAGGAGTGAGCTTAATCCTTATTGAACAAAAATATAGATGCAAACATGAAGCTTGGAGAGGCTTGGGTTCTAGTTTGGCTTCAAGAGAGGACAAATGATAAGATCCTAATCCATACCTATGGGTAATGATATAGGATAGAAGACAATTGAAAGTAAACTTGCCTCATTTACTCTTCTTCATATTGCTCACATGTTGGTTTTATTTTAGGATGAGGTCTCTAATATTAAAGTCTCATTATTTGAGATGATTGTTATAAGCATGTTTGATATGATATTTATACGTATGGAGGTGGGTAATGTTTGATAAATGATGATCATCAAGTATCTCAAGTTGAGCTAAATTGTGTTGATAATAATCTTATTCAAAAATAAGATCTTACAAATATATGTGAAGAGAGGTAATTTGGAATTCAAGAGGCAAGACTACCTCTGCTCTAAAGACTAGATGGAAGGGAGTAGCACCTGTAGAGGTTCAAATTCTAGTATGATAGACCCATAAGGTGAATGAGATTTACAATGCCAATCCTGACCTAAAGCACTAACAACTTTGGTTAGTATTTTGTTAAGGATTTTATTAGAAGCTTCCATCTATCCATTTTCTTATATTTGGTAAGGAAAGGGAAAGCTTAAATTGATGCCAAATACATCATGTAAACCTTGGACTTGCTTATTTTTGAAGGATGTGCCATTATTAGTGATGATCTTATGAGGAACACCAAAGTGATAGATGATATGATGATTGATAAAGTCAACAATCTTCTCCACTTTGGTCAAAATAAGAGGAATAGCTTCCACCCACTTGGTGAAGTATTTGGTGGTTGTGATGATGGAGCTATGCTACTACAAATAATGGGGGTTGATTTATCCAATGAGATTGAGGACCCATTATGAAAATGACCTAAATTATTTAGATACTTGAAGGCCATTAGTTGGCATGTGATGAAAATTAGTGTGTTGTTGACATTTAACACACTTTTTTGCATAATCACAATAGTATTGTTTGAGGGTGGGCCAATAGTAACTGAGGTGAAGGATAAGTTTATCAACCAATAGACCACTAAAGTACCCCCCATAGATCCCATCATGTGTTTCCCTGATGTCATGGGCATTTTCATGGATGCATAGGCAATGAAGAAGGATACCATCAAAACCATGTTTATAAGGAATTCCCTCTAGTATAGTGTAATTAGATGTACTATGAACAAAGCTTCTATAGGCACTCCTAGAGAGGTTGGGAGGAATGATGCATAGGTTGAGGTAGTTGAAATTTTGGTCATACCAAATGTTGGATGGGGATTCTTCCACTTTACAAATGGTAAGGAGGTCAGATTGGCTATAAGAGGGTGTGGTAAAATGATGAATAGTGATAAATATTTTAGAATTGGAAGGCTGACAAGGGATATAAAAAGCAAGGTAGGCCATTATATCTATGAATTTATTGGTATATTGGGAAATGGATTAGACCAAGTAATGTTTGAATGATGTTTAGAGTTTGTCAACTAAAAATTTGTATTTTTACAAGACATAATTATTACATTGATAAGATCCATTGATCTGGTTGAGCAAAAGTTGGGAATCACCGAAGACATAGATTATATTAATTCACAAGGTTAGAGAAGTTTGGAGACCTATCACTAGGGCTTCATATTTAGCCATATTATTAGTGCATTCAAAATCAAGTTTGAATTAGAGAGGAAGTGTTTCAACATCAAAAGGAATGAGAATAACTCTAGTACTCATCCTTGTTGGCACTTCGAGCCATCAAAGAGCATGGTCATTTGGTAGGTTATTTCATCTTCTTGAAAAAGAGTTAGGATAGACTCATCTAGAAAGGCAAGAAGAGGTGGTTGGTTATTTGGTAAAGGAGATTCAACCAATTTTTTAGCAATTACCTACCATTTAATCAAATTATATTAAAGGAATTCAAGGTTGAATTTATCTAGGAGCATGAGCCACCTAGCCATATGTTGATTTCGGTATGGTTTAGAGTGTACGTACTTGAGAGGGTCGATATTAGTTATGACATAGGTTTTATGGTTAAGAAGGTAGTGTTAGAGTTTGGTGGCCATGAATGTCAATGCTAATCAAAGTTTCTTCATATGTGTATATTGAGTTTCATATCTTATAAGTGTGCAGATAATGTAGTATACAACTTACTCTTTGTGTGGTTCATCTTTGTGAGCCAACATTGCCCATATGGAATGTTCAATGGTAGAGATATATAGGTAAAAGGGGTGGTCATCCTTACGAGGGGTGAGGATAGATGGTGACAAAAGGTACTATTTGAGTGAATCAAAGGCCTTTTGACAATTTCTATTCCATTTGAAAGAGACATCCTTCTTTAGAAGGTGATGGAAAGGTTGGCACTAGTCTAAAAGTTAAGAAATAAAATGATGAATGGATTAAAGTTTTACATGTAGGGTAAAAATCTGATTAAGGTTGGTATGAGGAGGCATGTCCAAAATTGCTTTGACTTTAGTAAGGTCTACTTCTATTCCATGAAGAGAGATGATAAATCTAAGAAGCTTTCCTATAAGAACTCCAAAAATGCATTTCTTAGGATTAAGATGAACATGATAATGGATGAGGTGTTTAAACATGATCATAAGAATAGTCAACTGATCTTTTCAAAATTTAGATTTCTCAAGAAGGTTATCCACATAGTCTTCTACAATCTTATGGATGATATCATGAAGATATAAGTTATGGCACATTGTTAGGTTGCCCCATCATTATTCAGCCTAAAAGTATGACTCTAGAGAAAAAAATTTCCTAAGGGGTGGCAAAGGTAGTTTTGTGTTGTTCTTCAGGAGTAATCAAGATCTGATTACAACCCAAAAACACATCCATGAGAGATAACATCTCATGGCTAGCTATAATATCAACAAGCTGGTCAATGCTAGGTAGAGGAAAGTCATCCTTGTGGTAGGAAAGGTTAAGGTCACAAAATTCCACACAAATGTGTAGACCCCTAATGATTTTGGAGATATATACAATATTCAAGACCCATTGGGGTTAGTCAATGGGTTGAATGAAGTTTATAGATAGGAGATGCTAAAGCTCTTCCTTGATGAGAAGGCCTATATGAGGATGCATGCATTAAATTTTCTATTTAATAGGCTTGTCATCATGATGATTGACTATGTTATGGGTAGCAATGGTGGGTTGAATCCTAGGCATATCACTATAAGACTAAGTAAATGTTATGTTGTGGTCTTGGAGGAAAGAGAAGAAGTCTCAAAGTTCCTCAAAATTTAGTGATTGGCCTAATTTGATAATGTGGGGGTTATCTAGAGTGCCCAAATTGATATCCATGGTGGATTTATTTGACATGGTTAAGGCCTTAGGATGAAGGGATTTGTGGATAGAAGAGTCCCCCACACTGAGGTAGATAAGAATGGAATCATCATCTTGATGTTGGATGGTTATGATGGTAGGAGAATCTTTGTCTAGCATCTCAAGGTGTATGAGTGGAAGTATTTTGGTTTGACCACCCTTTTGGTAGATGATAGGGCCCAAAATAATGATACTGACTAGACAAAAATATAGGGGGCATGATGTCAAGATCTTTAGGTAGGGAAAGTGGTTGGGTTGGTGAGGATGGGATATCTTCCTTCATGGTGGAAATGGGTTTAGGTGAATTGGTGGGTTCTTCAGGTGGTTCATACCTAAGGCCAAATGACTCATGAGGTTGAAAAGTTTTGATATTGGATAAATCATGAGGCCCTTATTCATAGTGACCAAGGCCAAATCCTTTCTAAGCATATCTATGAAGATACAACTTAACAAACTCTAGTTTTTTAAGATACGAAGATTTAGAGGTAAATGGTTGGATGGATGAAGTAGTGGTAAGGGATAAAAGTGGGTGATCAAGTCCCCCATAAATGAAATTTATTTGATGGTTAGGGATCCCAAAGGGGATGATGGTTCTAATGTTAAGGTCATAGGAAGGGTCATGTCTGAGACTCCCATATTCTTAGGGAGTAGAGAAGGCATCCAGGGCTAAGAGTCTATATTCCCTAAGGGAAAGATGTTGGAATGTGGTTACCATGGGGTTATCTATAGTAATATGGGAAGAAGGGATAGATGAGCTAGTAGAAGCTTTATCAACATTTGGTGTGGAAATGTCATAGGTTTTGGTTGGTGGGGTTGTGCTAGTAGTATATGGTTATGAGGTGGAAGAAGGAGGAAGAAGCACATCATTAGGCTGATATGTAATATTCCAAGATTTGAAAGGACTAGGATTAGCCTGAAGAGTCACAACTTGCCCTTCATGCTCAAATTTGACACATCAATGTAAGGTGGAAGGAACACAACTCATAACATGAATAAAAGGGTGCCTAAGTAAAAAATTGTATTGGAATTATCCTTATAAAACATAAAAAAAAATTAGGAATGGTACGTGGCCCTACATAGATATGGAGGACAATTGTGGCAAAAGTAGTAGCCATGGTATCATTGAAAGAGTGAAGGACCACTATGTTTTTAGACATGATGTTTATGGGTAAGTGTAACTAGTCATAGGCATGGGAGGAGATAATATTGATGTTGTCTCCTCCATCAATAATCACCCTTTTGATATAGGTTTGATTAATGTATGTCATAATGAAGAGGGGGGATTATGATCCTCCAGATGAATAGATGGTATTTTTGAATGTTTAAAGGTGGAAAGGTTAGAAGTTTGAAGGGCACCAACAAAGGTGGCTAAAGGTTGAGGTTTATTGGGTTGGACCTCAATGGATTTCAAGACTTTTATGAGTTCTTGGTAGTGATGGGGAGAGGTAAAGACTAAGTCATACAAGCTCATTTTCACTAGAGTTTGGTGAAGTTGCTTGAGGATAGATTTTTAGATGGATATTGAATATGGGTTAGGGTATGGAGGGTTAGATGGGGAGGCACCTAAGATAGACATTTTGGGTTTGTTTGATGATGGATATGGTTGGGTATTATTGTCTTGGGAGTTTGGGGAGGGATAAGTCCAATGAATGGACACCTTAGCCTTTATTTTATCCTTTTGTTGTGATCTTGTGACCACATTGATTGTATGGATAACAAGATAAGTTGAGGTAGTGGAACTATCTAACTCACCTTTATTCTTAGGTGAAGGTGGAGGAGTGGGTAGGTGTTGGGTAGGTATGGTTATTATTTTTGTTAGTAGGGGTGGCATATGAGGTTCATTTGTTGGCATATCATCCTCATCATAAAGTTGATGGATAAGAGTTTGGAGAGATTTATAGTTCTTGGTGTTATGGCTAGGTGTCATATGATATAGGCAAATCAAATTATTATTAAACCATGATGGTTTAGGATGTAAAGGTTTGAATTTTTTATGGGTGATAAGGCCAAGGAAGAGGTTCACCATAACCTTTTTATAATGGTTGAATATGACTCAGCTAAAGGAGGTAAAGATTTAGTGGTTTTTTTTAGCTGTTGAGGTATAAGGTTGATTGGACATGGGTTTGGTGATAGGTGTCTTAGGTAAGGTGGTATGTTTTGATGGTTTTGGTTTAGGCAAGATGTTTGATGAGCTAGAGGTAGAGGATGGAAAGATAGGTAACTTAGGAATCATTAGTGTAGTGATAAGAGGTGTCTTAAAAATCAAGTATGAAGGTGTGACCAACAAAGGTGCTGGGGTATTGGTAGAAATAATGGGCTTTATGTTCAAGGTAGAGGGATGAGGACCAAAAATGGAGGGAAAGTTTGAGGGAGGTAAAATTTAAGTTTGTGGGCCTTTTGGTGGTTTTATATCTTTGGTTGTTTTGGTTGCCAATTTTGAAGGGGGTTTGGTTAGTTGGGTCTTATTTTTAATGGTTAAGCCCTTAGGTTAATGGTTATCTTATCTTATGAGCTAGCTTCCAAAGAGGGAGTGGATGGTTATATGATAGGGGAGGTAAGTGTGGTATCCTCCAATGGAGGTGTGGGTATGGTGGCTCCCTTTGTATGGGTGTCCAAAGGAATAGAAGGTAGTTTCTCCCCTTCCATTAGGGGGATGGGGAAAGAGGCGGTTGAGGTGATTTTTTGTTTAACAATGGGTTTATTAGTAACCACATTAATAGTATGTGCCTCATGGGATGGTTCTAGTTTATTATCATGATAAGTGGTAGAAGGATCATGATTAGGAAAAGGCTACGGAATATGTCAAGGGCTTGGTTTGGTGGTGCCTTGGGATTTTTTAACATAAGCTCCCCCTTATCAATGAGGGATTGTATAAGGTATTTGAAGGTGTTGCACCTATTGATGCCATGAACTATGACTCGATGAAAGGCACAATGATCATTCTCATTATATCAACCTTATATGGGGCGAGAAGCATCAAACTATTGGGGTGGTTTAATTGGTGAAAGTTATATGATATTGGATTTTAATAACTTTTTCCAAAATAAAAGGATAGGACTCCCCAAGTGGAGTTAATTTCTTATGAACATTCCAAGTTTGGTTCTTTTGGTTTTAATTTGAATAATTAGAGGAGTCAAAGGTTTAGTTCCTTGGGTTTTTTTGGTTGGTAGATAGTGGTGGTGCAGCTTTGAAGATAATGGCATTAGTGGTTTATTTGTTTTTAGCGTTGGAATTAGTTTGGTTGTTTGGTTTGGAATAAAAAGGCTCATTAGGTTTCTATGTTGATTTCTTGCTCTTCAACTTTAACCTCCCTCCATCAATGGCTCTATTCTCTAGTTTGCGAGCCATGGTAAAATCTTCATCAAAGGTCCCAAAGCCTTGGACACATAATGTGGATGAAATATGTATTTGACATGCCTAGGTGAAGAGCTCAATAAGCTCAAGTTGAGGTAATGAAAAGGAAAGTTGGTTGATTAGGCTCCTCTAATGAGCCACAAAATTGGTAATAGAATCATCTTTGAATTATTGAATGGGGTAGAGGTTAACAATAGAAACTTTGCTAGATATATTGATCAAAAAGTGATCCAAGAAGTTTTGGACTAATTAGTTGAAAGAGAGGATGGAATTTTTGGGTATGGAGCTATGACATTCCAATGGTAGTCTAGATAATGACATAAGAAAGGTACGGAAGAGAAGATCATCATCATGGGAAATCAAGTAGCATAAATGCGTAAATGATCTTAAATGTTGTTGAGGGTATTATTTAATGTTAAACTTCGTAAATTTTGGAAGTTCCCATTAGGCTGGATAAGATCTGATGGGGACTGAAGAGTGAATAGTCTCATTGAAAATTTTATCATAGGATAAGAGATTATGGGATCTAGAGATGGATGACTCAAGGGTAGTCATCTTGTCCATGATCAACTTCATGAAGTTATCTTTAGGTTATTGGGATGAGTAGTCATATGATATGTTTTGTTGAGGTTGGGCAATGTATGAATATCTAGTAGATGGTTGAGATGACTCCATAGATTGGTATGTGGTATTTGAAGGTTGAGTGGAAGATATATATTGGTATGTGGATATTAATGGTTTAGTAGAGGCAAGTGGTTAGATGGTGGGTAGATGCCCTTGTGGGTTATGAAGATAGCTAAAGGTTACATGTTGGGTCAGAGTGGTGGTTGGGTTAGTGGTTGATGGAAGGGTGGTGAGTCTTTTGCTGATTGATGGTAACATGGAGGGTATGGACACCATAAAGTTTGTAAGTGGAGTAGTGTTTTATGGATTGGAGATAACTAGAGGTAGATGGGTAGTGCTAGAGGTTAGTACTCTTATTGGGGTGAGTGATTAGTAAGAGGTATATAGGTAGTGGTAGTTTAGGTTGGTGGGTTAGTTTTGAGGGAGTTTTTGGTTGATGATAATGTTTGGGAGATGAAATATTTATTAGTTCTTAAGCTATTGGAGGTATTACCCATGAGGAAGAGAGGCATGCCATAAGGAAAATATTTGGGTGGGGTCAAAATTGGGATTTGGTAAGATGTGGTTTTTAGTTAGTGTTGTAAGGCTACATGATTATTATTTAGGAAAGTAGAAAAATCCACATCTACTAGGACTAACTAATTATGATATGCTAGAGAGTTAGGGGAGTCTAAATTTTTAGAAATTTGTTCCATGGATGAAGAGGTAGAAGTTGGTGATGGGTTTTGTTCCTCAAGGTCTTTTTGTTGTTGGTAAGTGAGAACCATATGAGAAAATAAGAAAAACATGATATCTTATCACACTTCAAATAAAGAGAAATAAAAATACTCAAGTAAAAAAATGCATTCACTAAGAGTGCATTAAATCCCAATATTATTTTTAATCTCTCTTTTGGTTTATGCCTTAGAAAAGTGTGAAGAGGAAATCGGCTTGAATAGGTCCTAAACAAGGTAGTCTATGTTTAGTTTTTTGTTATTTGTAGGCACTCAATAGAATTTTATATTGGTTTGAGTATGTGGATTAGTACTTGGGCCTTTCTCCCCTCATGTCACAATCCAACAAACAATGCGTGTGCTTAGCCAATATGTACCAATTTCTAGAGTTTATACTCAGCCAAAGAACTGAGTTGGCTATCCCATCCATGATTAAATCCAAGTAATATAACTAGAAAAGGTTAAGGTGATATACTAGGTGATGAAATCATAGTCAGGCCTTGTCTCAAGTGTGTTTTGATGTTTTATTGTACAAGTGCTTCTTTGTGTAACATTTATGATCTATGATTAATTCATAATGCTTATAATTAACTAGGTGAGCTAAAATCAAGCAAGTAGTCAATAGATGCACTCAATCTTAACCAAAAGATTTATTTTTATTTATTTGAATGAAAAAAAGAAAAAATAAAATTCACCTAAATTCAACATGAAAATGCAATCATAATCTGAGGATGAATGCTCTTTTCTTTCTTTGTACAAATGCAATGAAATTTAATTTTCAAAAAAATGCAACTAAAACTTTTTTGTCCTTTTTTTGGTAAAGAAAGGAGCTTAATTTTATAAGAATTAAACTAAATGAATTTCAATAATGCAATTATAAATGTATTAAAACATATAATAACCCAAGGAAACTCAAGGGTCCCACTAGGCATGCTAAAATGCTTCTATCTAATTTTTGTTTTTTTTAAAGTGTGAAAAGAAGAAACTAGTTAAGAAGGGTGTGGAAGAATACCTATTGAATGTGCATGCATTGAATCTAAGTCATTTTGGAGATATCCTCTTTATCTTGGTAAGATGACTTGAAAATAATAAAACACTAAAAATAACTTATTTTTAGATAAGTAGATGGATGGATTGCCTAGCATGAGCTAGATATTAGAAGCGAAAGCTTTCTAAGAGGTTGTCAATCCAACTTATTTAAAACACTTAAGTGGAAATGATAAAATAAATATATTTACCTTAAATGATTGTAAAATTGAAATAAAATATAGAAAATGACATAAAATTAATATATAAAATCATATGCTTTGTTAAGTTAACCAAAATGAGGCAAGTAAATTGATTATACTAATGCTTAAAATTGGTTAAGGCAAGGTTGTGGTTTTGGGTTTGGTAATTTGATAAGGGTAAAAAGAATGGTTTGGTTGGGATTGATTGAGATAATAAAATGAGAGGGATGAATTGTTGAAAAATATAAAATATAAAATAACTAGAGTAGCAAAAGGATGAGGGGGAAAAGAAGGTGAAGGTGGAAAAGGTGCAAAGAGGGAAAAGGAGATAAATGGAATTACAATGGCAAAGGTGGTAAATGAGGTCAATGGATTAAAATGGAAAGTAGATTAAGGGGTAGAGGTAAAGGTAATAAATTGAAGTACTTAAGCAAATAAATTAAATAAAAAAACCAAATAAGGTTACCTTGAGGCTTGTTGATGTGGTTGATGTTGTTGATGATGTGATGAAGGAATCCTATGGCAATTTAGGTAGAGATTCATTGATTTGAATTATTTTCCTCCAAGATGTGGATGTCATAAAAAATTATGACCTCATTCAAAGACCTAAAACAAGATGTTAATAACAAAAGACTAACATCCAACTTAACCTTGGGTGAAGGAGAGGGGGGGTATTTATAGCATTTGTTGTCAAGAACCATGCCAAAATAGGGAATACTAGAAGTATGATGAGTGTCATTCAAATCCTCTTTTAATCAATGTTCAACTGATGTCTTATCAACCAGGGCTAGTGTCCAAACTTGTCTATAGTAAGGTGTAGTATGGTAGATCTAGAAGTCTACTTGTGGGGGTGTTTGATGGTCCTATTCTATCTTTGACTAATGAAAGAAATGTGTCTTAAACTACTTGATTCACTCTTTTGCTGATAATAAAAAGATGTAACTATTTAATCAAATGAATCCACTCTTTTTCTTAAAATTAAAATCACACTCCTCTTTATGCTTATATGTAAATGGAGATGTTTAACTTAAAAAGGAAATTTTCTTCACACATTAGCTGTAAAAGATAACACACTTTGCTTAGAAAGGAAATGACTTTGGAATAAGGAAATGCCTTTTGAAATATGAATTATTTTTGATGTTTTATGAATTAATGCAAACATTACCAAGATTTTGATTAGTTATAATAGAGAGTTAATATAACATAACATAAATACCATACATAATTATTGGTTTTGAGGAGAGTGGGGCCTTACTCCTCTCAGACTCAGGAATAAAGATTAATCAATACTGGAAACTAAAGTGATAATTCATAAAATTAAAATGATTACAATCTATCTAAAACCTGTAATATGCTTGTATGTATGTTTCATCTATTTTTTTCAATAACAAAAGTCTTACATTTTATGCTAATACAATCTACTCACAATGGGATGCAAAGAGATAGGATTCCTTGGTTGATCCACTCATCTAAAGATAGGATATTAGATTTCCAAAAGATAAAATTATTTTGATGAAATAGATATATTATCCTATAATAGTCTTAAGATCCAAATATAGACAAATTTATCAAAAGCAAATCCTAAAAAATAGTAAGTGAGTATTTTCCTCATTTGACTCCAGTTGGAATGATTCTCTCTCATCTTATTTGGTGACCAGCTTCCCCATTTGTAGCTTTGTCTTTACAAAATCCATGGAATTAACTCTACAGAGTCAGTAAGAATGAGCATGCAGAGTCTGTAGAAACAAGCCTGTGGAGTCCATAGAGACAAGCCTGTAGAAACATTTTGTGTGAGTTCATAGTTATACTAGATGGAGATCAAAATTGAACTTTCACTATACATCACTTTTGTCTTCTTCCTAAGAATTCTTCACAACAAAAATCACTAAAACATGCTATGTATTAGACATTAATGACAAAGTAAAGGTTTGGTCTTTGGTTCAATATAAAAAAGACAAATATCTACTTTCCATGTCATAGATATCCAAAAATCTATGATTTTCCTAAGATAATATCCTTAGAGAGATTAATTGAAGGAAATAACATGTCAATAATGAGCCATATTTTGAGCTCATCAAAGTATGATGCCATTTCCCATGTGGTGCATGAATGAGTCAAAATATGAGGGTGGTGGGATTCCAACATTGATCATGGGTCTCCCATTTGGATTTTTATGTCTCCCACCTTTAACATGAGTCCAATTTTGAATGGGAATCATGCACATGGACCTAAATGAGGCTAAAAGACTTTTCACCCCTTTTTTGTCTTTATCTAAGCACTTAAAGAGATGTCTGACAAAATGTGGCATAATTTTTGATGTGGGTAAATGGATGAGTCAAAATATGAGGGTGATGGGATTCCCACCTTGACCATGGGTCTCCCATTTGGGTTGGTGTGTCTCCCACCTTGCACATGAGTCCAATTTTGAATGGGAATCATACACATGGGCCTAAATGAGGCTAAAAGACTTTTCATCACCATTTCTTATATTAATCAAAACACTTAAAGATATTCCCCACAAAATATGGCACCATTTTCCATTTTGGGTTCATGAATGAGTCAAAATATGAGGGTGGTGGGATTCCCACCTTGCTCATGGGTCTCGCATTTGGGTTAAAAAGTCAAAAATGGGTGGATATAGTGTCCTTTGTCTTTTATAAAGCATTAAAGAGGCAACTATCTAATTTTTAATTATAATTTAATTTGTGAAGATAAAATACATGTTTAATGATGACCCCTTAAGGAGAAATTCAACATATTTCAAGGGGGGACCCTTGTGATGCTTAAATGAGGTCATTAAGTGAAAGGGTCCCAAGTGGGGTATGATGTCCCACATCAAGCCACCTCACTCCTAAGCCATGTCACTTGACATATAATCTACCAAATCACCTTACATGTCAATTTCCATGCCAAATTCCATGTCATCATGAATAGTGATAGTGGCTCCCACAGTGAATAGTGATAGTGAATAGTACTTTCAAATAGTATTTTTGAATAGTATTATGTGAATAGAAGAATAGTGATTTGGTTAGGTTAAAAGGGGCTTGTTAAGGGATAATAAGTTTTATGGTGTTTTTAGGGTGTATTAAGGCATTTACTCATCAAAAAATATAAGTTCATAGTTTTCTAGTGTCTACACTATAGTAGGGGTCAGATAGGTGTTATCTCAGTCAAGTTCTAGAGGGCTTAAGTGTGACCAAAGGTGTAAGTTGAAGGCCAGGTGGATGTTAAATCTAGTAAAGTATCATATGTCCAAATTAATATGGATTTTAATTATCTCATGAGCTACAAATATGATGAGAATAAAACATACATAGGCCCTGAAATCCCTATATACACCTATAGGTATGTTATCTCAGTTAGTAGGCAAGAAAAGACCCAGTCTTGTAATTAAATTACTTAAAAAAAGGTTAATGGAATATTGGAATGGTGAAAAAATACATATATTATCTTAATTAGGATAATTATGGTATCCTTAAGCTCTTTGTTGTAAAAAATAAGCCTACTCGTACCCCATAAAGCTTTGTTTGCAACATACAGTCAGGTTATGATTGGCATAGACAGACTTATGAATCCAAGTGTGTGAGGAGTTCATAGGAGATTGGAGGGATATGTGGACATTAAAATAATTTAATTTTGGTATTATTTTCTATTAATATTCTTCATACAATGAAAATCAAATAATAGAGAGGCCTTGAACACACATACATAATTCACTCTTGTAAATCTTGCACATTCTGCCTATGAAGGAACCAATTTTAGAATTTGAAGGTTTGGAGGGTCATGTGAGATTACCAAGCACTAATTTTTTTTAAAATAGTACTTAAAATTTTATGAAGCCTCTAATACCTCCAAATTGTTTGATAAAATAGGGGAACTAACCCTTGGTTTATCTCAGATATGGGGTACTTTCACCATGCATAAACTGACAATTTAAAGGGAACAAGCTAAAATAATTGGAAAAAGAGTTAGGAAAAATTAAGGGAAGGTGTGGAGAGTTTAAATAAATCTATTAAAATTTTAAGATAGCCTCATATAGGGTTGAAATTGAGTAGATTAATCTATCCCTATAAAGGTTGCAGGCAATGCCATTAAGCAAGGAGTAGACCTAATACCCAATTGAAGAGTTAGATGCAATTCTAACCCTAGGTATATTTTAAAATTATTTGAGAGAAAATATAAACGTGGTTGAGCTATTTATAAATAGGGAGAGATCCAGGAGGTCATTTCTGGACCTTAAAGTATGAACAGGCTATAAGAAGAACATTAGGCCTATGTCTAAATTGAGGACCTTTCACACTTATTGCATGAGGTGAACATTAAAATATATTTGGATATATTTTTGAGGTCATATGTGATGTTTAATAACTCTTTTCATGAATATGATTCATAATTAAATCCATTTTGGACCTTGAAACCAGTCAAACTTGTGCAAAATGGTGAAAACAAGCATGAATTGGCAAGTTTAATCACTCATATCTCACCTAAGGTTTTTAATGGGATTCCAAGGAATTTTTAGATGTTATCAGGGTCCTTAAACACCATTTTTGTTAAATTTTTTTTAAGGTTGGATTTAAAAAAATTATTAACCAACCTTAAGACCAAAAATAGGCCTAAAACCCTACTAAACCTTACCTAGTGACCAATTTGGGAAAATGAGCTTGGATATGAAATAAAATGGAATATTTTTACCAAAATAGATATTATATGATTATTATGAATCCTTTAGGATACTTCACACTAAGATGAGTTATACAGATGGGGGCATAAATACAGTTTTTATAATTGTTTTATGTGTTATGTAGGCTACAAGAAGATTTAAGAGATGAAACAAAGTTTTTATGAATTATTAATAATAAATATAATTCAAAATATTAATTTAATTACATTAAAAAAAATATAAGTTCCCCAACCAAGTGATTCAACTTAGCCAGTCAAATCTGGCATATTAGACAAGCAAGTGAAGAAGATGGAAACCTTAAAATGAAATCATCTTAAGGTGTCCCTAATGATTATTGGCACATTTAAGGTCTTTAAAAATTTCATACAATTCCTTCCATGTATTTTCATGAGAAACAAAAGTAATTTTGGAGGCCAAGTGTGTAAGGTGCATGAAAGAGCAGCTTTCTAGACATCAGATGATTATGGCTCACTTCTAGAGGTTTCTAGAGGACCAGGTATGAAACCAATGCATGGAGAGGAATGTATGAGATAATAACATTCCATTAAAATAATTTTTAATATTACTCATAAGTTATATGATGTTCAAATAGGCCTAATCATGAAGGCAATTTTTTTACAAGAGGAGGAATTTTGTGCCACTTTGTATAACTTTGATGACTTGAATTGACATTTTTACTTCATTAACTTACATTTTTTGACCCATAACTTATTATAATTCATGGATACACTATTTTATCATCTTTAAAATATTCCTTGTGACCCTTTGACTTCCCTTCTTCTCTCTCTCTCTCAAACTCTATAAGAGTTAGCCATTTTGGCATTGTATTGAATGATCTACTTGAGTATAGAGAATCCATGATCATTTTTATACCTTTTAATAAATTAATTTACTAAGTTTTAACCCTTCATTAATTTTTATAAGTTTTTTCCACTTGAATGATGAATCTTATTTAGTGAAGACTATGGATTACTAGCATGTGGTCTCATTTTTTCACCTTATTTACAGTTGGAAAACTTTTCTTGCAGGGAATGTGAAGTGTTTTAAGGGATGCCAAAGGTTTAGTAATTATTATATTAATTATTTACATTAAATTAATCTTTTATATTCCTCCTATCTTTTCAAATTCATCTATGAACTCATGATGTAACATTGATGTGAGAAGATGAAGATTGAATGAGTGTGTGTTTTAGTTTGTTTCTTAGTATCAAGTGTAGAATGAAATTAGTTGGAAGTCATCAAATTGATTTGGTGTATCACCTCCTTACTTTATATTTATTTTTAGTTTTATCTCTCCTTTTTCACCCCCAAAATTTAGAAGGAGATTCAATCCTAAGTGGTACATCAAGGGAGCTAGCCCTATCTAGAGATTCACCTCATTCCTTAGGCTTCCCATAATCCTAGAGGTGAATCCATTATTCCAATTGGATAAGGATAGATTTTAATCTTCTAAAAGGGTACCAATACAAGTTATAACAATTTTTTTCATGCCCAATGGGATTATTATTCCAAGAGATTCTGATATTTTTGATGTTGTCCCTCAACAATTAGCCTTTGGAGGCATCTATCAAAGCATCAATGGTGACTCCAAAGATATATCAAATGTTCAAGTATCCTAGGTTATCCTTTGAATATTGATGGTACTATTTTTTATTTATGTTATATATTTTAATTAATTTTCATGGTTGACTTTTGTGTTGAGTTTTATTCCCTATAGGTTGGTGAGACATTACAAGCTTGTGCCATTCCCTATCAATATGAACAAGTCTTTGGTCAATCTTGTCATGATAATTATCAACCTAAATATGATTTTAATAAAATAAAATATGATAATTATCATCCCATCCATGTATTATATCAGTAATATAACTGATCTTCTCAATGTTTTGCTCCTCTTAATCAACCTAGTCACTGCTCAAGCCAACCCATTTCCACCTTTAAGAAGACACTCTTGAGCTATGAGAGATATATATTGGATATTGATATTAAAATTGGATGTGGTATATGGGTTCATAATATTTTTATTCATAATGTGAGATAATCATTAGAGTTGATCAAAAGAGAGTGGGTACCTATTGAGAGAACCAATTGGCAATGGTTCACAAGTGAGATGCTTGATGTGAGTGGTTTAGTCTCTTCATTAGAGAATATGATATAAGTTCATGAAATTAAAGCTCACCATACCTATCTTCATTCATATCCACTTTCAAAAGTTTCATACCAGCCATACATGACCCCTAATCATGAGCCAAATCAAGCCTATCAAAGTCATATTTTTCCTAATCATTTGGAGGAGAGAATTGAAAAGAGAAACCTTATGTTTGAAGCTAATATTGATAGGTAGATTGGATTGGAAAATATTCATATGAAAAAATCCATTTTGGTATAAAAATAAGTGTAGTTAAAACCCTCATTCCTCTCCCACATTGAATCCCCACCACCTCAAAAGAAGACTCATAATCCCAATGTCGTAAGTTGGAACAAGATAGTGGAGTTATAAGGAAAGAAAGAAGAGAAAAGTCTTGAAAAAGAATGTGACGTTGATAAGACTCTTGATTCCATTAAAAATACTCATACCACTCCTCAATAAAGGGTTTATAATCCTAAAATCCTAAGCTATAGTAAGATAGTGGAGTCATGGGGAAAGAAAGAAGATATAAGCATTGTCCAAGAGTGTGAAGTGGAAAATTGAGTTGATCTTTTGCAAGTCCCTCCCACTCTTCCTCAAGAAGATCATTTTGTTTCATGTCATCCATCATGAAATCCTTATCCTCATGAGTATTCCTATGAAATACAAGATTTTTTTTTCAAGATAACCTATCCAAACAAATTGAATAATTAGAGTCAGAGATGAGGTTTCTATGTCAAGGTGAGATGTAAGGTTTAGACCCAAAATAAGATCATATGCCTAAACACACCACATCTAACCTTTCTAAAGATATTTCCCAATTTGAATCAGATTTAAATGAATTTAATTTAAATTGGAAGGAAGAAACTTAAGTAATTTTAACCCAAGGTCTGCCTATCCTTCCTTAAGAGCTCCCAAAACAACCTCTCTGCATTCTTAATCTAGTTTTGAGCCCTATATTCCACCTCCACCAACTAGTTCATCTTGTCCTCATCCCATAACCTTTTAAATTAATGGACCTATAGTGTTGGAACATCATTAAGATCATGTGGTTGAGGAAAAATTAGAACTCTTACTTGAATAAACTATAACTCCTTAGAAACCTTATTGGGCCAGGTCACCAAATTTTAAGATGCCTAGTCCTGGTATCACTAGGAAGGAATTTAAAGATGTTGTAGCCCTAGAAAAACAAGACCAAATTGTGATAGCTGAGGTGTACTTTAAGAAATATAAATAGGTTCTCATTGATGAAGAAGAGGTGATTTCTTGTGTTGAATATCCTTTTTTGGTTGATGATGAAGCATACACTCCTTGTGTTGAAGAAGAAATTTTGGAAGACATCCTTTTATAATCTAAATAAGAAGTTGAGGGAGTATTTATTGTTGCTCCCATTCATGATGCTAATAAAAATGAAGATGATGACTTATGGTAGAGGTTTGAAGACATTTTCAAATATTTTGAATATCTCAAGGGGTCTATAACTCCTTTAGGGCTGGTTACAAGTGATGGTAAGAAAGATGACATTGTCCAAAGTGTTATAGATGATCAAAATTACATTGTACAACATTTCATAAGTGAGTAAGAAAAAAACTCACATCATCCTTTATAATTCAAGGAAAACCTCTATTGGCCTCAATATTTCAAAGAGCAATAAATCATTCCTTTTGAGACCATTCCTACAAAGAAGATGAAAGTTGAGCATAAGAAAGAGAATGGGTGACAAAATGAAATGTGTGCATAAGGTCAAGGTGAATATGTTTACATTGGATACCTATTTTAATATGGTATACTTGAGAATAGGTTAAATTAAGTGCTAAGGAATAGGTCTGATCCATCAAATGTTTAATCTTAAGAGCAATATGCTTGGCATCCTCATCCATCTCATGCAAAAGGAGATTCAAGAAAGTTTCCATTTGATCTTGGAAAGTGAGTTTATGACTAATTTATAGTTATAAATAATAGTTATTTTTTTATTCTCATAGGTTCCTTGAGCATATGTGTGTGTCTTGTGTGTTTTTTTCTTTATTTTGTGTGTCATTTGCTTTCTATGGTTGAGGTAGTCTTAGTGTCTTATCTTGATCAAAATTTGGTAGTCATGGTCAAAATTTTATTATTTATATTATTCCTTAGATGAATCTTAATCCCAATATACTAATAAGGTTACTGGTCTACTTAGTATAGTAGGCATACTACCCATATGAGTCACCAATTTATTGACTAAATTTGACCTTTAAGACAAATTGGGACACCCCTAATCAAAAACTTGACTTTGAGGCCTATAAGGGGTATAATATATTGTCATGAGGTGTTTTATAGGTTAATTAATGTTAATTAATGTTATATTAGCTTTGGTTAATTATTTTTTGTCCTTATATCATTTTTGGGTTATTTGAGGGGTCAAAATAGTGCATTTAATAATTTATACAGGTTTTTTGGGATCTTTACAAGTGTCAATGGGTGATGTCATGACCATGTGTCCATAAAGGTAATAAGTAACTAAAAAAACTAAATGTTTTAGGTTCATCAAAATAAAAGTTAGTTTTCTTAAAGAAATGGAAGAGTTTGGCACTTGTATGGCCTCCTTGGGAAGTGTTCCACTTGGAAAATGGTGAAAAGCATCTCTTCAGCTCACCCACATTCATTTCCATGATTTAGTTTCTTTGTAAGTGACATTTTTGGCCCAAAACCATTCTAATACATTTTTTCCCTTCTTGGTAGATTGAAGTGACACTCAATTTTTTGCTTTGTACAGTTAGCACAAGGGGTTTTAGGTAAAACACTTATGGAGGTGATAGTACACTTAGGGATATCCATTTTCATAGTAATAAGTTTGAGTTTGGTCAACCATGCTTTATTAACCATTACATATTGATTTAATCTTTATGTGAAGTTTATGGTATGTGCTTGCATAATCTAATGCTTTATTTATTTAGAATCACATATTTGGTTTTCATAACTCATGCATTGATGTCCTTTAATGATATTTATAGAATGTAAATTAAATTATTATAATATTATTTATAATGGTATCTTCTTGGATGATTATATGATTTATTATTCTATTGTCTTGGTATTAAATAGAACTCACTATGGATTTTAGTTGATTGAATAACATAGGTGGCATATATATAATCAAAAGTTTATGTAGATGTTTGATGTTTCAATTAATAATTTCAAGTGTGTGTGGAATTTATATATGTATTTCATATTTAATGGATAACATTGGATGTTTAAATCATGTATGATAAATGTATTGAATATACACATAATTATGTAATAGTTATGTAAATGGGGTTGATTTATTAACATTAGTTTATTGTTTTATAAAGGCTTGATGCTATCCTTACACCATGTTTATTTAGATAAGGGTTATAATTTTGATAAAGGTATGGTGATTTTTTTGGGGTCAAAATGTAATCTTTATATTATAATGTTAAAATGATTATTCAGTTTGGAATATGTTGGGAATCTAGGGTTACAAACTAACAGGTTTCTAGAATATTCAAGGAAATTATGGGGAATCACCATGGAATTTTGTGAGTTTCATGTTTTGATATTATTTTATTTCTATTGGTTAACTGGTCTATGATGAATTTTGGCATGTCAAAATTTTAGAAAACAATGATGAAACTAGAGATTCATTTTGAGAAGATCTAGTTTTATGGAGTTTTTTAGGGGGTTTTGGAATCCAAATTAGGAACTGATGGACATATATGGAGGCTAAGGGTTAGATTAGATATACAATATTTAATAGATATTGGTGGAGAATATTTTTTAGATTTTACATTGCTTGAAATTTGTATACAGGTAGGGTTTGTTTAAATTTTAATTTTGGTTTTACTATTTTCAAATGTAATGAGGAATAAACTACTGAAATAGGTTCTTATTTTTCATTGTTGATAATTCAAAAAAAATGGGAAAAAAATGTAGTTGACCTTGAGGATGGTCATGACCCATCCATAGGTCCAAAGACATATAAAACCCTACCATTTTTGTATATAGATGTATATTCCATTACATTTAATACTTGTTGAGGGAACTAAGGGTAAAATTTTGGTTTATTTCTAAAATATAGGTTTTAGCTAGTTATATAATTTCTTGGGATGTTTTTATCTTATTTGAAACCTTTACTCATTCTTTTCAATGATCATTATCTAAATGATTTAAACAATTAGCCTAATGGATAATAATATAGTAAACATAAATGTTTGATTTAGTTAAAGATCATTAGTATTATGATTAGTTAAATTGGTTTGTTATTGAGTTAAAAAAATTAACCTAATTCTAGTTAACCCTAAGGGGTTTCTTCAAAATAACTCAATAATTCATCATCCACTATTTGACATCTCTATATTCCCTAGGGTTTGGATACCTAGCTAGTGTTAGTCTTCCACATCAATCCCATATCTATGACATTTATCTTGATATGCTTCCACCAAGTTAGGATTGGAGGGATGGCATTTTTTCTATCTTATAAGTCACCCTCCTAATTTTTAGATGGTTAGAAGGGGAGATCTAAATTATATCTACATGTATGGATCTATTACAACTATGTGAAAATAATAATGGTAGATGATGGGGAATATCTTAACATATTCCTCTTTTAATTTCTCTAAAATTCTAGATATGATAATACAAGTATTCAAAAACCCATAACACTCTTCAAGGATTTGCAAGTCTCAAGTCCACCTGAATAAGAAATGTCATGCTTCTCATCACCCTAGGTCCTAATACCATGTTTATTGAATTCTACATAACTGAAAAAGATACTAATTAAAATATTATCCTAGGTGGGCCTTGGATTCATAGGATGAAGGTGATCCCTTTTGTTGATGCACCTAGATGTATCAACAAGTTCATATAATGTTTAAGAAACACTTCTCATTTTTGGATTTACTGAATCCATTTCATGAGTTACTGGTTGTGATAATCCCATTATCCTTAATGGAATATAGGTAGAATAGGTTGACTATTTCATAAATTTATATTAGTTGGTGGTTGGGAACCACCATGGCTTAATAGTTAATCTTTGATTGTGAAGATGATCTATGCTATTTGAAGTCAATTATGATCTAAACTAATTCTAAATCTAAACCAAGATGAATACTCACAATGAATCTAATATAAGTTGAATTTATAAAAAAAGAGAAAAAGGAAGGGTAGGGTAGGAAAGGTAGGTGTTGTTGATCTTTATTTCAAATATTATGAAAAAGTTCTAATTTCATCTAAACATGCATTTAACCAATGTGTAACATAAATTAGCATAAGCTAAAAACCTACCACACATTAGGCAAACATCTAAAAAAAGTATGAAAATATGTAAATAAGAACAAGATTTAATTTAATAATTTTACCTCTATAAGAAAATAGAATTAGCCTAGATGCAAGAAGAGAAAAGAAAGTAAAGTAAAATCAAGAACCTTCAACTAATCCAACATTAGCACAAATTAGCAACTCTGCATTTAAAGCTTCACATCCAAAATTCACAAGAACCATTCAAATCTAAAGATAAGATCAAGTAAATTACAGAGAAACCATGATAGTAATTCACACAAGCAAATGTGGACAAATGTTGTAGAAATCCTTGCTTATATTAATTTTCTCAAAACTCACAAATAATTTTTTTAGCTCCAAAAACTCTCTCCCATTACAATTGGTAATACCTCTTTATATAGACCATTCATGAGGTATATCAGTTAGTAATGTTAAATTACATTTATACATGTGTCTAGGATAGCTATCCTTTATGTCACATTCTAGAAAAAATGACCTTTTCTAATATACTGACCTATAAATGATTTTTTTCACAAATGCATATGCCTTTACAAAGGAATATTCCTTTTCAAAAATATACAATGATAGTTGCAAAAGAATATTCTTGATCCAACTAACTTTGGGACCCTGGTACTGCTTTAGTCTTAAATCTACCTTACAGAATCTTTATTCTATAATGTTACTCATTGATCATTTGGAGATCGGTCTCATGAATAGGTCTTTTTCTTGATATTTTAGGTTATTGAGGTCATTTTTATGTCTTTCAAAGGAATACTTGATTCTCCTAACATCTCCTATCTTCTCCTTAGATGATAATAGTAGGCACATGATCTTCTTATTGTTAGCCTCTATCTTTCCTTGTCCTTAGTTCTTTACTTGCTATATAAATTGAGAAGTTTTATGCCTAAACTCCTCATCAGTGATAAGGCCCAAAGGACTAATTGAGGTGGGCTCTTTGATTAAGATTCCCAATATGTGTATCATCTTATCTTCCTATTAGTTGAGGTCCTTATAAATGTCTTCCATCTGTTTAGACTAACTACTTAGAGATTTGATCTTATTCACTAATATAGCTATATCCATGTTCAGATGGGTTATATTGACTATCTTGAACTTAGGGATTTGATTTTTTAGTTAAGACCTTGATCAAATCCTTCACTTGGTATCTTGAGGCTTATCTTTGGCTAACTTGGCCTATAACTATAGTACTTTATTTACTTATTACTTCTTGTTTGGATTTGATTGACTTTAGGGAATTGAATAAGTCAATCATGGTGTCCTCTTATAGCTTGAATCTATCTTCTTGGACTAATAATATGGCTTGTTGTTTCGAATTTTGTTCTATTACAAGATGCCCTTGATCATTGTAGTAGATATTCCTTGTAGACTTGTTCTTCTCTTGTGATGGGTTGTTGGTTCTCAATGGTCCAAAACAAGCTCAACCAATTTTTATCCCCTATATTTAGAGTTATGGCATCAAATTGTGTGTCTTTGAAACCTCTCCCTTCTATATCTAAAGTTAGATAGAGCTCCACATCTTCCTTTAAAACACCTGTTTAGGATGCCCTAACTGTGGGCTTCTTTAGATTTCTTAATAATGGTCTACAATTCAATTCTATATTGAATTATCCTTACACAAGTGATAATTTATAATTCTTAGCTTGATTATAATTATCATAAGGTAGAATCAAGGTTTATGTACTTGTTAGGGCTTTCCTAAATGTTTTCATAGTGCTTTAATGGTGACAACTATTTGACCTTATGAGAGCTTCATGACTTAGATCTTAATTAGATTACATACTTATACCCTTATATTTTATAAGTCTAAAAAATCTTCTACTTGGAATATTATACTTAAATGGCTCTAATTTGGAATAACCATGGCATCCTTATGGAATCACCATGGCATCCCTATGGCATTTTCACGTCACTTTACTCATTAATATTTCAAAATTGACTATTGTCTTTTGAAAATTACCCCTTGATCTCACATGGTTGGATCATCCTTAAATAAATCAACATGGACCATCGATCTTGATCTGAGAAATAGAATGATACTAGATTATATCTATGTTCCCTTTGGTTATGACACTTATCACTTCTGCATTCACTTTGAGCTTTGTTGAAGTTTCAACATTGATCTCACACCACTAATCCCATTTTCATGGATCAATTATACTTTGTCAATCTTGATTCACTTAATTATGCTTCCTACTCTATAGACTATTGATCATAATATGTATGCTCATCTATATACCATAAATCTTTGAAAGATTCTAAAGCTTCAATTTATGGCTCATGGCTATGTCATATGTCATCTCTATATTTGTCCTTAGGATTTTTGAATTTTTAATGTTTTTTATGCATCATCTGATTATCTTCACCTAAGTAAATGTGATATATTAGTTCTTGATTCACAAGGTTGAATAACATTGGCTACTAGATTTTATTTCACAATAATTTTGACACTTTTCACTTTCTCACTTATCCTAGGGATCTATTTAAGTCTTGACATAATACACATCATCATATCAATATTACCCAAGTAAATATGTGTTGTTGATCTTTAGAAGATGTTAAAACTTTATATTAAGGTTGGGGATTTTAATTTTCAACTTTAATCTTGCACCATTGGATCTTGATCACCTAAAAAAATGTGGACCATTGATCCTATAGATGAAAATAATATTTAAGTCAGGCTCAGAAAAATAAATAACTTAGCATAATTTTTTTGGATTATGATTTTATTTTATGTCAATAAATACATGTAAGACCTTAGGATAAACATTTTAACCTAAGTTTTAATAATGATAAAGTGGGACTCCATGAATAATAAAATACATGGCATAATTTCTTAGGATAAGGCTTTTAACATAAGTTTAAAACATGACAAAAGGACCTAGCATTTAGTTAGACCATGTGGAAATAAAAGGAACCAAGGGGGTTTGGGACATAAAGGGACCAAACATAAAAATTTTATACTAAGGTTTGGTCATGTTAATAAACATGGCTAAACCTTAAGATAAAAATTAAACTAAGTCCATGGCATGATTAATCATTTTAGTGCAAATTTCTCTCACACAAATTTGAATTTAACTCAAAATAGACCTAGGTTAAAACATTATGTTAGGGTAATAAAAAACACATGGATGAATGGTGATGAGATTTGAAATGGTGAAGGATGTGGAGAGGGAACCAATGAAGGAAAAGGTAGAAGGTAATGAATTTTATGCAGGACAAGGAAAGGTAGAAGGTAATGAGTAGGAAACCAAGATTTCAAAATCCAACTTAGATAAGGAGAAAGGTGATAGAGATGGTGAAATGGGGATCATGTGGGCCTCAAGGTTTAATTACTTATTAGTGGAAACCCAAACATAAGTAATATTTATGGAAGAAGGTAAGTCATATGACCCTCCTTTCCCCAAGGCAATGATAGGTAAATTGATTTGGTGTGATAGATTGAAGGATTCTATAGATAAGAAGGAAATAAAACCACTATAATATCTAAAAACCATAAAGTATGGGAAAATCATGCATGTAGAAATCACTTTATCATTCATAAATCATACCTCTCCAAGGATGAATTAGGATCTTATGGATAAGTTTATGGGTGCTAGACCTAATATATATACCTTTAGAGCTTAGGAAAAGATGAAATGGGTCACAAAGGTACACATTTAAATTTTATATTGGTGAATGGATTATTTATGATTATATTCAACAACCTAAAGGATAGTGTTAATATTATGGCTAGAGGATCATGGTTTTTCAACAAATCAGGGCTTTTCTTTAAGAAATGGGAATTAGGTTTTGAACCTAAAAAGGAAAATATAAAAAAATGCCCATCTAAGTTAGACTTACAAGTCTCTCAATCAAGTTTTGGGAAGAAGGTCTATTTACAAGCATATCCAAATCATTTGGTTATCTTATAGCCTTAGATTTAAGTAACAAGGCATGAACAAGATTGGTTCACATAAAATTTAGGCATACCATCCAAAAAGAGTCTCCTAAAAAATTTAACCCAAGATGATATAACAAATAGAAATCAAAATACATTCCATTTAAAGGGGTATACTCATTATAAATAATGGTTGTAATGTTGATCCTATACTATAAAATTAGAGGGATGCAAAGTGTAGGTAAGAAGAATGTCTTTAGAGATTTTAGAAAGAATAATAAGGTAGTTGTTTTGGCCATTTAAGAATCCAAAATTGAGGAAAGATATTTTTTGCAACATATAAAGATATACTAAAAGGAAGTAGAAGTGGTTTTCATAAGTTCTTCATGTGAATTCATAGGTCTGATTACTTTTTGGGACTCTAAATATCTCATACAAAAACCCATTCTCAAATCTCAACATCATGTGGTGATTCTATTCATTGACATCATAAAGAACAAGAAATGGATATTATCTAATGTTTATGTTCCTAATACAAGGAAATCATGTAAAAATTTATGGGAGGATATTATATCTTTCAGGCAAAATTACACTCAAATCAAATGGATCTTGGTGAGAGACTTCAACTCACCCCTGCACCTAGGAGACAAAAAAGGTGGTAACATAGTTTGTATGGACAATATGGATGACTTCTCCTCATTAATTGATGACTTAGGTGTTTTAGATCTTGATATTAGAGGATCTATGTTCACTTGGTCTAACAAGAGACTAAGGGAAAATATTATTTAGTGTAGACTTGATAGAATGTTTATCTCTTTATATTGGTTGCAACATAAAGATCTTATTCTAAAATCTTTGCCAAAAATTGGTTTGGATAAAGATTGATAGAGGTTCACCCATGTTTAATATTTTAGAAAATTTTAAGAAGTTTAAAATTAAGTTCAAATAGTGGAATAAACAGGTCTTTGAAAATGTTTTTAAATAAAAAAGGCCTTAAAAGTATATCTTTCCAAGCTATATGAAGAGTTAGAGGATAAAAGATATGGCCTCAACCTTAAAAATAGATAAAAATAATTTCTATGTGAGTACCACACCATAACTACAAGAGAAGAATTTCTTTGGAGGTAAAAATATAAAAATATCTGGTTAAAAGGAAATAGGAATACTAGGTTTTTACATTTTTCTAAGCTCAAACATAGGAAGCATAATGCCAATAGTGAGATCATTAACAATGAGGGATAATTATCATATGATCAAGAAGAGATTAATCAAGCTTGTGTGATTTACTATAAGAATATGTACAAAAATGATTTCATAAAAAACATTGGTTTGGAGCATAAATTTTTGAATGTCATCCCATCATTGATTAGATAAGAAGATAATATAATGTTAACTACTAAAAACTCTAATTAGGATCTTAAGTTTTTAATTTATAGAATGAACCTAAGTAAGGCCCCTATTCCTAATGGGATTATAATTTCTTTTTTTAGGACATTTTTGGATATTATTGGAGAGGACATGGCTGCAATAATAAATGATTTTTTTTAATTTAGGATAGCTTCTCAAGAAATTAAATAATACTTTTATTGTGCTCATTCCTAAGAAATAAGGGGTAGTGAACTTTTTGAAATTATGATCCATTATTCTATGTAATTCCTTCTATAAAATAATTACCAAACTCATTGCACTGAGGATGCAAATAATCATGGAAAATTTTATTCAAGCTCAACAAGGAGGCTTCATTTCAGGAAGGCAAATTCAATATGGCATTATTGTGTTTCATGAAATCATTAATTATATATAAAATAGTAGAAAAACTTCTATGATTCAAAATTTAGATATGGCCAAGGCTTACGATAGACTAGATTGGATATTTCTTGATAGAGTGATGAACTAATCTAGTTTCAATGAGAAATTTAGAAAGATTATTAGAGTTTGCATTTCCACTTGCATATTTTCAATTTTAGTTAATGGTGTAGCACAAAGGTTTTTCATAAGTGCCAAATGAGTTAGGCAAGGATATACTTTGTCTCCATTCTTTTTCATCATTACAGTGGAATCTTTAAGTAGATTTATATCCAAGGCATTCATGGATGAGCAATTAAGAGGTTTCAAACTAGTCAAGTAGCCTAAGCTTATGACACATCAATAGTTTTCTAATGACACTATTTTACTAGCTAAATGTTCAATACAAGAATTAAGGAATATAAAATGAATTTTGGTTATGTATTAAAAGGTTTCCAATTAAAATATCAACTTTAACAAGAGCCTAATTTATTTTTTCAATACTCTGGTGGCTAGTCAAAATAAGATAGTTGTGCTATTGGGATACCAAATTAATGACCTTCCTTCCACTTATATAGGAATACCACTCATAAAAAATAAACTCTAAGTCAATGATTATAAATCATTTATTTAAATAATCCAAAAGAGGCTTGTAGGATGGAAAGGTAAATGCTTATCTCAGCCTGGGAAGGTAGTTTTGAATAATAGTGTCTTGTAAAGTCTTTCGATAGATATTTTATCTTTGTTAAAACTACCCAAAGGAGTGGAAGAAAAAATTATCAAGATTCAAATAAATTTACTTTGGTCTAGGATTGAGAAAAAAAGTAAATTTCATTTGATAGTATGGAACAAAGTTTACAAAAACAAAGCTTATGGCGGTCTAGGCATCAAAAATATCCAACAGGTTAACAAAGCTCTTATCTCCAAATTCGTTTGGAGATTATTAACTAATAATTCTATCTAGGAAAATATATTATCCTTTAAATACCTTGAATGAAATAACCTAATTGACATTCTTACTGAAGTACAACTTGTTAGAGGATCACATATTTGGAATTTTCTTACTGAGAACAAAGAAGTAATTCTTGAAGGTTTCAATTAGTAATTAGGTGACAACAAGAATATAAATTTTTGGAAAGATAAGTGGAGCACGGAGTTGATCCCCTCTAGAGGGATATTGGTCTACACATTTAAGATAAACTAAATCATAAATATGGATAAACTGTGGAACATTACTAGAAATTAAGTGAGGGATTTAAACATTAGATAGACTTGAGTTTAGATGGTGCCAATCAAAATGATTAGATAAAATTAAATGAGATAAATAATCTTCTATGCACCATTAATATTCTATAAGTTGATAGAGAAATTAAGGTAGTTTGGAAGGATTATTTTGATGGCTAATACAATACCAAAGTAGGCTATAATCTCATTTCTCAAGAACAAGGGACCAAGATTAGCTATAAAGGGGTGTGGAATAAATTCCTTACTCCATAAATTTGATTTTTCAATTGGGCTTCCATCCAAAACAAGATTTTGACTATTGATAACCTGAGGAAAAGAGGATGTATCATCACTGATAGATGTGTCTTGTGTGAAGAAGAAAATGAAATAGTCTTTCACCTTCTTGCAAATTATTTGTTTATGCAGAAGGTATGGAGTTTATTTATGGAAAAATTTAATATCTCATGGGTAAAACCTGGTTCTCTCATGGAATTATGGATGTCTTGGATCTTTCCTTTCAAAAATTTACATCTCAAATAGTTATGGAATCTAACCCTTACACATATTTTGTGGAGGATATGGGGATCAAGAAACAAAAAAATCTTTAGAGATAAGAAGTGAAATAGAAAATTTATATCCAAAATAATTTTTATGTTTATCAAGGAAAACTAAAAATCTATTCAAATCAAAAAAGGAGAAGATATTTATCATTTTGAATAGATGCCAGCTCAAAAATGGTAAATAGACTCTTCTATCTTAGGGAAACTTGACCCTAAGGATGAAATTAGAAAGAGAATAAAGTGGAAAAATCCACTCGAGGGTTAGATGAAACTAAACTTTGATGGATCATAAAAGGGGAATCCAAGAATTATATGGGGTGGAAGTATCATCAAAGACCCTAAAGGGAAATTAATCATGATTTATGTAAGAGATATGGGTATTAAGACTGACCATTGGGATGAAGCTTGTGAATCTTTATAGGGAATAATATTAGCTAAATAAACAAATGTCTAAAACTTATTGGTGGAAGGTGACTCCCTTAACATTGTAAATTGATTAAATGAAAAAATTTCCATAAGCTAGTCCATTAAGCATATCATTGATGAAGTCAAAGACATCTTGATTTCCTTCCAACAAGTATGAATCCAACATATGTACATATAAGGTAATGGGATTGTAGACTAGTTTTAAAATAGGGGAGCCAACAATGTTGGTTTCAAAACTTGGTTAGGACACGAGGACTTCCCTACGAAATTGATATTAAAAATTGCCAATGAAGGTGAAAACAATTCTAATAACATTTAACATTTTAATGATTTACCTAATGCTTAGGGGGATTCAAAGTTATTTATTAGGTATTGGAGATTAAGGCCCTTTGAGACCATATTAAGTGTTTATAGGGAGAAGTTTCTAGAAAGGGAAAAGAAAATTGAATAAGTCCATAACTTCTCTCATGGACACAACCCTAATTGGCTGAAATGTGATCTCAGAGATGAAAAAAATGGTAGTATAGATTGTTGTGCAAAAAAATGAATGTCATGAGTCTTCCTAGTAGGATTGAATCCAAGATCTAACTAGAATTTAGGAAAACCAATAGAGTTTGAAACACCTTAGAGGTTGGGGGTTTTGTGGGATTCATGGAGAGAATTGAAGTTTTGATAGATGTTTTTCCATCCTATTTGGTAATGCCTAGGAGGAAAGATCCATTACTATCAATGGGGTCATGATTTACATCAAAAAGGAAATAATTTATCATGTGATGGGACTTGCTACTGAAGAGACCAAGATTTATTACACCCATAAATATTTCAAGCTAAATAAAGAGGATTTTATGGAAGGTGAGAAACTGGAACAACTCCACAATGGCTTTAATAGGGAATCCCTTCCCAAATTGTATATGAAGGTATCCTTTCATCTTATTCAATATATCAATTTAGAGTGTCATTACATTGTGGTGAGATGGTCTATGTTCAAAATTTTCAATTACTATAGATATGAGGTATCTTTTAGTCTACCTTTTTTAATTCTTAAATCCACAAAAACCTCTATTCAAAAAATTAAAAAAGGGAACTATTCTTCCCCAAGACATGAGGGGGTTATCTTCCTTATTTTATAATATTTTAAAGGTATGAATCAAATCATGCCATATTTACATCATAAATATTAAGATAAATCTATATAAGCATTGGTATATATAAGGAAGATAAATAAAGTTTGGATTAAATATCTAGGGAGTTTGAGTAAGGATTCTGGCAGTAAGGAAAATGTTGTCGATAAGAAGATTAGCAAAAAAGGAGAATAGGTCATTAAGGAATAAGACAATATAAAAAAGTGCCTCAGAGGTGCTTCTCAATCCATGTTCCACAACAAAGAAAATCTTGAGAATCAAGGGCATAAATGACTGTAGGTTATTCAAGTAAATAAAGGGGGTGAGAATATTTGATGTGGATAGTGAAAGTGTGGATTTGGATGAAACTAATAATGAGGGTGAGAATATTAGGGATCAAGGTAAGGCCCAAATAAGGTTGAATCAAAAGAAAGAGAATAAGGAAATTGATATAATAGATAAAGGGGAGTCATCACAAGTTTAAAAGGATAAAAATGAGGATTTTAATTTTCTCATGGACTCCCTCAAAAGAAATAAAACATAGATAAAATGGTTGAAGAACTTAACCTACAAAAATATCTTATGAGGTGGTTCATGCAGGAATGGATGATCCTAAAGAGTAAGATGAATGCCCTTCATCAGGAAAATGATAAGTTATCTAAAACCTTGGTAGAGAGTGAAGAGGAAATCCAAATTTAGGGATTGATCTTCAAAGTGGATTTACTTGAGCACACTAATGAGAATATATAGAACAAAATAAGTTTCTTGGTTAATTTTAGTAAGGTTGTAATGAATGAAGGTATTCAGAACATGAAAAACCTCAGTGCTCACCTCAAATGTTTATTCAAACCTAGTTATATTGGAAAAGATAAGGGTAAAATGGGATAAAGGAGTAGTGTCCAACACAATATAGAATATGAAAATGTATTGATGCATATAGATATGAATATTAATAAAATAGAGGCATGTTGGGAAGATGTATCTAGGAGTCTAGAGTAATTTAGTTCTTAGGTGGCTTCTGGGCTATTTTGAAGTTGTGTTGTAGTTATTATTTCTATGATGGGATAGTTTTGGATTTTTTATCTTTTGTACTTAATCTTCTCCTAGGGTTTGGGGACCCTAGTTTAAAAAAATCCCCTCATTTAACCTTAATAAAAAACATTAGACTATGATTTTAAAAATAGATTCAATTAATCTTTGATAGATGAAAGGCTAGTAAAAGATCAATTTAACACTGAATCAAAAAACCCTAAGCATGTTCATTCCTAAATGAGATTCCACTGAACCTAAAATATAAAAACATAGTCAACAATCATTAGCAACATTAGAAGGGGTAAAACCATCATCACTTGAAAACATGTCGATTAGTGCAAATGAGAATAAGTGTTGATGATCTTCAAATAATGATAATGTGAAAACATGCTAGTGGTACTATGATTTTTTTAAATTTAAGGTAAAAATTTGTATAATTTGAAAAAAGGGTCCCCATTTTTCAAAAATGGTGGTATGTTGACCTCAACAAATGGCAACTTCTAGGGGAAACATAGTAATATGTTAGAATTTAGAGATTATATTTTAGTTAAATAACTAGTTGATTCATTCTATTTGATCAAGTACCATTGATATCAATTCATGGTTGAAACAAGTCTTACATATGCAAAATTACAGTCAAACATCAAGACCTAGTCATACTATGTGTGTTCTTTGATTCCACATACTATTTTCCATGGGATTTGGGGAAACAGCTTCCAAATTTCATGACTTTAATCATTAACACTAAAATTCAACATGTTTTTGTATTCATTAAGAACCATGATTTAGCTTAGGGAAGGCTAGAGCATTACTCTGCTTCCAACTAGGCATCCATAGCCCCAAAATATATGCCTTTAGTTATATTCCAAGCCTTACTCCACTTCCAGCTAGGCATCCATTACCTTGGTGGAGGTTACCAGGATCACCTCTACATAGAAATATCTTTTATTTTGAAATAAGATCTTTTTTTTTTAAATTTTTTAGATCATTTTGACTTTCTAGCAAAAGTTGGAAACCAAGTTAGCTAGGTTTAGGGATTTTGTCAAGTGTTTTATATTCAAATAATTAGTTGTATTCTTGTCTTAGGAAATAATGTTTATTAAGTGAAAACATGATTATATCCTAATAATTCAAGCTTTCACCCTACATGTGCAATCCTTCTTAAAACCAAGCTTAGATTAGAATAATGTTCAAAATCCCAAAGAACAATTATCATAACCATCAACCTCTACTAGTTTCTCCAAATTATAACATTAAGCATATATTTCAATAATCCATGATCAAGAAATGATGAGAAAACATACCTACATTCCTAATTTGTGGAGTTCATTTTGAGCATATAAATGTATTTTGAGTTGAGGATTGTCTAAAAGGACTTATTGAAAAAAAGAAATAAAGCACAAAAAGTAAACAAATGAAACAAAAAGCAAACAAGTAAATAGATATATACAAAACCTATGTACAATTAAGTAAGGAAGGAAATAACAAGAAATAAACTAATCTAGCATACCTACACTAAATCTAACTAGTCTTATAGTTCACTCCATAAAGGCTTTAGGTGGGACAATAGAGAAATAATGATTGAGGTATTACCCATTGCTTGAAAATGTGAACTCTATTCCTTGTAAGTCTTTCATTTTGAAGGTGTTATATCCTAATGTTTATACAATATGATATGGGCCAATCCATAAAAGAGTGAATTTTCCATGTTTACCCTTGTCTTTAGATGACTTGTCCCAAACAAGGACCAAGTCTCCTTATCTAAACATTTTTATCTTTGAACATTTATCAAACCACCTCTTAACTATGGTTTGGTGTCTATTAAATTTATCAAAAGCCTCTTCTCTTGCATCTTCCATCTATATTATGTCAAGTAACATTTAAATTACAAATTATTTATCCTCTTCCATGTACCATTGCATGAACCTATATGTTGTCATCTTGAGTGTGATGGGAAATATAGGCTTTTGAACATATACTAGCAAAAATGTTGATGCATTGAGAGCTTGATTATATCTTGTTCTATCTACCTGAAGGGCATACTTGAGTAGCTTGTGCCATGTTTTTGGTTTATTAGTTATATACTTATTTATTGATTTCATCAAGTTCTTAATTTGTTTATTCTAACACTCCATTACCTTGAGGATAATGGTTGGATAAGAAATTGAGGACAATGTTGTTTTCATATACCCACTTAGTCATCTCAATGGATACAAGGTAGATCCATTATCACATACTAGAGATACAGGTGTTATAAACCTTATGAATATGTTTTCTTCTAAAACTTTGATCACCTCTTCAATACTACATTGTTTGGTTATCACCACTTCAATTCATCAGGTGTAGTAGTCAGTAACAATTAAAACATACTTGTGACCATTAGATGAATTGGGGTTAATGACCCCCAAAAAATCAAGTATCTATTTGGAAAAGGGTTTATCAATCATTACTAGATATAGTATCATGGCTACCTTGGGATCTTTATTGTTGAAGACTTGACATGTATGACATTCTCTCACATGCTTGTGAGCATCCTCAGAGATAGTAGGCCAGTAGTAACTATCTCTAAGGATATTTTTGGTTGTTGTCCTTATAGATGGATATCCACTTCCTATTTATTCATGGAAAGTGCCCAAGATCTCAACTACCTCTTCTTTGGAAACACACCTTAGGTAAATGCCTCCAAAATTCTTCTTGTATAACACTCCATCCTTGATCAAAAAATGAGCTACTTTGAGACTTAAATATCTCTTTTTCTCTCTTCATAACCCTATATAATAATAGCCATTGATTATCAAATGAATAATAATATCATACCAACCATTGGATTAAAATGTTTTTTATTCCACCTGCATAACACTCAATTTGGGATTATTATTGGAAATGAAATAAAGTAAACCTTGGCATATTACCAACTTTTCAGTCTTCATATATACATCATATTCTTATAGAATAAACATCCACTTACATATCCTTTATCCAAGTTCACATTGACTAAGCATGAGCTTAGTGAGAGTCTCTGGTAATATTGCATGTACCTTATTTCTAAGGATATAATGCATAAATTCATTCATTACCTATACTAAAGTAAATTATTGGTTATCAATAAGAGAATAATTCAAATCAACATTTTTAAAATTAATACTCATGAAAGAAATAGAATGATCACATCCATATATCTTCTGAGTTAAGATAGATATAATTTTATGGTTAGAATCAAAAGAGTAAAGATAGAAGTCTTTATTACAACACAGGGCTTGTCCAATTACTTCTTTGAATTCCTTGAAGGCCTTCTTGGTCTCTTAATTACAAGTGATCTTAGCATCTTTCTTCAACATGTCATTCAAAGGTCTCACTATTTTTGTTAAACCAAAAATAAACTTATTTCTTGCTATTAGGAGGTTCTATATTTGATATTGCATTTAATCCATCTGTGTCTATAGAGATCCCATCCTCAGTTATAAAATGTCCTAATATTTTTCCTTCAATAATATAAAAAATAATCTTCTTGGGATTGAGGGAGATTACATACCTTCTACATCTCTCAAATACTTACTACAAGGGCATGATATGATCTTCTCTATTTTTAGAAAAGATAGTTAGAACATCCATGTATATAATGATGGACTTACCTATAAGGCCTTGTAATGTATGATCCATTGTTATTTAAAAGGTTGCACCTACATTGATTAACCCAAAGGGCATTCTCTTGTAGGTGAAAGTGCCCCACTTAATAGTAAATGTAGTCTTCATCTTGTCTTCCTTGTTCACTAGCACCTGATTATACCTTGAAAATCCATCAAGAATATAAATCATATAAGAATAAGAAATAATTTGAATTACTTGGTCAAGAGAAGGTAAGGGGTAATTATCCTTTTTAGCTATTCAGATTTATAAAATCAATACACAATCTAATTTCACCATTTTTGTTCCTAACTAATACTAGGTTAGCTACCAAAGTGGAGTGTCTAATGGGAAATACTATCTTAACATCTAGTAACTTCTTGACCTCTTTATATGTCATTGGTTTTAGGATAGGGTTGATTGGCCTTTGTTTTTTCCTAAATGGATTGTAGGCTTCCTTTAGAGGTATGGTGTGGGTTATGACCTTAGGATCAAAGATCTTTAAGTCATCATAGGACTATGCTAGTACATCCCTATACTTGGTCAACAAATCTTTAGGTCTCTTAGTTTCAATTCTTGTGCAGGTTGTACCAATGTTCACTTGTTGAGGTTGACCTTGAGAATCTAGGTCCATTACATTGTAGTCCTTTCCATCTAATTTGGGAATCTTGATAGTCTCAACTAGTTTTTTAGAATCAAATAATCTCTCTAAGGCTATCATCATTTTTGGAATATTATTATCATTTAATTGAATGACCTTGTTTTCAATATTATCTTCAACTTTATCATCATCAAGGGTATTCTTGATGGATTCATCAATTATGTGAGTCTCAAATGCCCCTGAGCTAGTCATGAAGTCTATGATTTTTTGATCATCACTAAATACTTGCAAGTGGTTGACATTATTTGGTACTAAGGGACATGGGAATAATTCAATGATAAGGCTTTGCAATTTGGAACTTTGATCAAACATAAGGTTGGATAAGACTAAATCAAGTTTATCATCAACCTTGTTTTCCTCCTTAGGGATTGACATAATGTTGAAAGCATCAAAACATTAAATTAAGTCCCATACTCTAAATTTATATTTCTTAAGATAGGACAACTTACATTGATATTTACTCTTAACCTGATTAACTACTAGTTCAAAATCACCAAAAAATAATAGTTCCTTCACCTTGTGTTTGATTGAAAATTGTAATACAATAAATACTCAACCACATTATTAGTGTATGGGAACTAAAGTTTGTAAGAGGGATTTTATTATTTTTAAATGGGATTGATTAATACCACTCCTACTCCATAACCTGATTTGCATCTAGCACCATCAAAATACAACTTCCATAATCCATGCATAGTATGACAAGTTTTGGAGTTACATAGTTACATACCTATATGGTGTTAAGAGTGTAAAAACCTAGATATGAGTTAACTAAGCTGACCCTCTCATTTGTTTCATTGTAATCAATGATCATATGCTTCATCTTAGGCTCCCACTATATCCTAATTTGGTTTAGAAATCCTTTCCAACGTAACCATGTGTGAAAAGCCAATAGACATGTAACCATTTAGAGATTTGGTCCAGTCCCTAATTAATAGCATTCCATAAGCATTTGGGATGTCTACCACTTGGATGTCAATGAATTATTGGATCCTTGGTTCATAAGCAATCTACATGTCAAAATTTAACAATTCACCAATCACTCTGACTCTTGATTTATCAAATTGAGTTATAACCCTATCAGATTTAATTAGAATCAAACATAATTATTCAAAAATACCCTTAGGTTTGATGGTTTTATATGTACTATAATCTAACAAAAAATTATGCAAATTATTACCAAATATCTTAACTGTAGGTAGGAAAGGGGGAACATCTACCTTACTTTTATGTATTGTAATGTTAGCATGTGAAGACTTTTGTGCTTTGCTAGGCCTCTTAGACCAAGATTCCAATAATAAATCCCTTTTTTCTATAATTTGAGTAAACTCATGAAAAGTAATGTTAGATTTGATCTTTTTCATGTCCTCTACTATATTATATCTAGTCATATTAGAAGAATTAGATGTATCTACATTGGATTTAGAGGTACTTCCCTTAGGAGGCTTTGGATTGTTGTCTGATGTAGTATTAGGAGGAGTATCAAAGTTATTTGGTTGAGTTGAGGTAGTCAATGGTTATTTATGCTCCCTATTCCTCAATGGATAGGTCTTCTTTAGATATTATTAAAAAGCATGAATCTCTTCAGGGATATCCTTAGGCTCATTCTCTTATTAGAATGGGAACTCAAATGTCTCCACCATGAGAGTTGAATCAACAAATTTAGATGACCTTGAGTAATTTGAGGTACCTGCACCATTTTATTTATTAGGAACAACTTAAAAATTGCCTAAGTCTTTTTAAAAAGCTTTGAAATCATTGAAAAATCCTAAATAATCTAATTCACCATGTTTTGAAGTACAATGCATGCTACAATAATCAGGCAAAGCTACATAACTAAGATTTATATTAGGTAAATTCTTATTATAAAATGACTCATTATTATGGCTATTGTTGTCATTATTTTGTAATTTGTTTGAAGGCCTATTGAGCCTTTAGAAAGATAAGTTCCTATTAGAGCTTTGTCCAGTATTGCTAACTTGATTTTGTAACTGAATGAAATAAGTAATTATATTTAGAACCATATTTAAGATAGAGTCATTCTCATTCTTGGGTGCCTCAGAATTATGGACTTGAGTATTTCTACTAGCTATATGCATCAAATCTCTCTAGTCTTATGTATGAGACCCATTGACAGAGTTATTCAAGAATCCTAGGTTTTGGCTAGGATGCACAAGGTTCAAAGGCAATTAGTTCAGAAATGGAAGCTAATTTAAGGATAGCATATTTTGATTGGAATTGGGGATGACATTTAAAATAGGTAAAATTGGATTCATGTTAAGAATATTGTATGCCATTTGGCCCTAATGTTGTATCTGATCATTAATGATCATAACTTCAACATAAGCTAAGGCTAATGTATTAATGACCTAAGAAAATATTTTAAAAAACATAGAAGTCATGGGATCTAAGGCATCCTTATATATCTCTAAGGCTAAATCCTCATCAACTTTGTAAGGATATATGGTTTTGTTGAACATTTTATGGAATCTAGCATTGAAGGCTCTTATGGGCTCATTTGAGTCTCTTTTGACTATGGTAAACTATTGGTATAAGACACATGGACTAATGATTTTGCCAAACTAATCAATGAAGTAATTATAAAAATCATTCTAGCTAGCTATGTAGTTTCTAGGAAGATTAAGGAACCGTTCATATGTAGTATCTTTAAAAGTAAATGGAAATAATCTGCATGCTACATCTTCATGAACAACATTCAAAAGTCTTAAAGTAGCTTTGAAAGATTTAATGTGTTCTTCATTAGTTATAACACCATTAGGATTGAAAGTGGGTAAATAATTTTTAGGATTATTAGGAAGGTCATGTACCATACCTGGTACATTGATTAAAGAACCACCTATCCAACCCATACCTTGATATGAATTGAATACAAAATCACCCTCAATTGGTGAAGTTGGTTGAGATTTTGAAAGTCTATGCTTACCTTTGTCTTAAAAATCTCTCCTATGGAATTTTAATGAAAGAAGGGGAAACCTTATCTCTGAATGTGACATAGTCCTTATCCTTAGCAATTCTAACTTGAGAACCATGTTTGAAATATAATGTGTAAGTTTTACATTTACAAAGATTGATGATCAGACTTCCACATTAAGTAAATTTTGCACACACACACAACACACACACACACACACACACACACACACACACACACACACACACACACACACACACACACACACACACACACACACACACACACACACACACACACACACACACACACACACATATATAATGGAAAAGGACATCAATATTAAACTAAATTATCTCAAATATGTGTCCAAACATGTAAATATGAATGATATTTACACATTTCAATCTCAAATAATCTCAAATTTGTAGAGATCCAATCAATCTTTGAACAAAATATCTATTTCTAACCTCAAACACCTTGGATTCATATATCTTCATTTATATTTACCATAATTAAACATCAAACTTCAAATAACATCCATATTTGTCTAAATAAGCATAAATATTAGTCTAAAACCAATAATATCATTGATATTTACACAAATATGCTAAAATAAACACAAATATGCAAACAATGCATCAATATTTGAATAGAATTTAACAAAATAAGCAAAGATGTTTCAAAATTTTAAAGATTTAACTGGCCCTCTTTCTAGCACCATTGTCTTTTCCTTGTTAATGCAAATATATGTATCAACATGTTCATATAGTTTTTAAGAAACACTTATCATTTTTGGATTCATAGAATCCATTACATGAGTTGCTGGTTGTGATGATCCTGTTATCCTTGGTGGAATAGAGATAGAACAAGTTGGCTATTTCACAAATTTATATTACTTGGTGGTTGGGAGCCACCATGGTTTAATAGTTAATATTTTAATTTGAAGATGATATATGCTATTTGAAGTGAATTATACTCAAAATTAAGTCTAAAGTTAAACCAGGATGAATATTCATAATGAAGCTAATCTAAGGTGAATTGATAAAAAAAAGAGCAAAATGAAGGGTAGGGTAGGAAAGGTAGGTATTTTTTATCACTATTTTAAGCATTATGACAAAGTTAAAATTTCATCTAAACATGCATTTAACTAATTACAACATGCAATAGCTAAATCTCAAATCTTACCACACATTAGGAAAACATCTAACAAAAGTATGGAAAGATGCAAATAAGAACAATATTTACTTCAATAATTTTACCCCTTCAAGTAAATAGCATTAGCCTAGATGTAAGAAGAGAAAAGAAAGTAAATTAAACTTAAGAACTTTCAACTAATCTAGCATTAAGACAAATCAGTAACTTTGCATTTAAAGGTGCACATCTAAAATTCATAACAACCATTCAAATCTAAATATAATATCAAACAAATGAGAGAGAAACCATGATATAAATTCACACAAGTAAATGTGGACAAACTTTTTAAAACTTCTTTCTTATATTAATTTGTTCAAAAGTTACAAATAGTTTTTTGGATTCAAAAACTCTTTCCCCTTACAATTGGAAATACTTCTTTATATATACCATTCCTGAGGTATATAGGTTAGTAATGTCAAATTACATTTGTACATGTTTTTAGGATAGCTATCATTTCTATTACATTCTTAACAAATGACCTTTTCTAATATACTGACCTATGGGAAATTTGTTTCACAAATGCACTTACCTTTACAAATGAATATTCCTTTTCAAAATTATACAACTCTAGTTATAAAATAATATTCCTAATCCAACTAACTTTGGGACCCTAGTGTTGTTTCAACCTTCTATCTACCTTATAGGATATTCATTTGATAATATTACTCATTGATCAGTTGGAGGTCAATATTGGGTGTCATGAACAACTCTTTTTATTGATATTATAAGTTATTGAGGTCCTTTTAATCTCTTTCCAAGACCTGCTCGATATTCCTAACATCTCATATATTCTCCTTAGATGACAATAGTAGGCCCATGATCTTCTTATTATCAACCTCTATCTTTCCTTGGCCTTGGTTCCTTGTTACATGAATTGAGAATTTATATGCCTAAACTCCTCATTAGTGATGAGGCCCAAAGGACTAAGTGAGGTGGGATCTTTGATTAAGTTGTTTAATATGTGTAGCATCTTATCTTCCTAATATTTAAGGTCCTTGGAAATGTCCTCCATCTACTTATACCAACTACTCAAGGCATTGATCTTATTTACTAATATAGCCATAGGCATGTCCAGATGGGCTAAGATGACTATCCTAAAGTTAGGGATTTGATTTTTTAGTTAAGACCTTGATCAAATCCTTCACTTTGTAGCTTGAGGTTTTCCATTAGCCAACTTATCTTGTATCCATAGTACTTTATTTGCTTATTTCCTCTTGTTTGGTTCTAACTAACTTTAAGGAATTGAATATGTTAATCATGGAGTCCTCTTATAGCTTGAATATATCTTCTTAGATTGATAAGATGGATTTTTCTTTCAAATTTTATTCTATTGCAAGATGCACTTTATCATTGTAGTAGAGCATCCTTTCAGACATGTTATTCTCTTTTGATGGGTTTTTGTTTCTCAATGGTCCAAAAGAATATTGACCAATTATTATCCCCTATATTTAGAGCTATGTCATCAAATTGTGTGATTTTGAAAACTCTCCCTTATGTATCTAAAGTTAGATAAAGCTCCATATCTTCCCTTGAAACACCTTTTTGGGTTGCCCTAGCTATGGGATTCTCTATATTACTTGATAGTGGTCTACATTTAAATTCAAGATTGAATTATCCTTGCAAAAGTGATAATTCAACTTCCTTTGCTTGATTATAATGAGCACAAGACTGAATCAAGGTTTTTGTACTTTCCAAATCTTTCCTAAAGGTTTTTAAAGTGATTTATTGGTGGAAATTTTTTTGAACTTGTTCAAGCTTTGTGACTTATATCCCAATTGGATTACGTTCTTATAACCTTGTATTTCTTGGGTTTGTAAAATCTTTTGCTTGGCATATTATACTTATGTGGCTCTGATGTGGTATCACAATGGCATCCTTGTGGCAACACCATGGTATCCCTATGAAATTTTCATAACACTTTGCTCATTAATATTTAAAAAGTGACCATTGTATTTTAAAAATAACCCCTTGATCTTTCACTATTGGATCATCCTTGCATAGATCAATGTGGACCATCGATCTTGATTTGAGAACTCAAACATTATTGGTTGCTAGATACATTCCACATAGTTATGAAACTTATCACTTACACATTTGATCTGATCTTTGTTGAAATGTCAACATTGATCTCACATAATTGATATCATTTATAAGGATTAATCATATTATATTGATATTGATTTCTTTAATCATGCATCTTTCTCTATAGACTATTAATTGGAATGTGTACACTCATCTATGTACCATCTATCTTTGAAAGATGATCAAGATTTAATTTTTGGCTTGAAGCTATGACACATGTAATCTCCACATTCATCCTCAATATTCTTTAATTTTCAACATTTTTTATGCAACATTCAATCATCTTTGCCCTAGAAAACCTACTCTATTGGATCTTGATTCGCAAGGTTGAATGTCATTGGATAGTCAATTTTATTTTACTATGATTTTGACACTTGTAAATTTATTTCTTGTCTTGGGGATCCATTTAATTCTTGACTTAATATATTCCATTAGCTCAATATTTCCTAATCAAATATATACTATTGATCTTTGGAAGATGTTCCAACTTTAGTTGATGGATAAGGCTTTGAATTTTCAATTTTAGTCTTGCACCGTTAGATCATGATCATCTGATCAAACATGGACCATTGATTTTGTAGATGAAAATGATATTTAAGTTAGGATTAAAAAAATAAAGAACTTAGTTTTTTTTTTACTATGGTTTTATTTCATGTTAATAAACATGGGTAAGACCTTAGGATAAACATTTTAAGTTAAGTTTTAAACATGATAAAGGGGGACCCCATGAATAATAAAAGACATGGAATAAATTCTTAGGATAAGGATTTTAACTTAAGTCTTAAACATGATAAATGGACCTAGTGGTTAGTTAAACCATGTGGAAATAAAAGGAACCAAGGGGGGCTCGAGACATAAAGGGACCAAACATAATTTTTTTAGACTAAGCTTTGGTCATGTTAATAAACATGACTAAACCTTTGGATAAAAATTGAATCCATGGCATGATAAATCATTCTCAGGCAAATCTCTCTCACATAAATTTGAATTTAATTCAAAGGTGACCTAGGTTAAAACATTAGACTAGGGTTTTAAAAATAGATTCAATTAATCTTTGATATAAAAAATGCTAGTAAAATATCAATTCAACATTGAAGCACAAAATCCTAATCATGTTCATTCCTAAATTAGATTTCATTAAACTTGCAATATATAAACATAGTTAACAATTATTAACAACATTAGAAGGGGTGGAACTATGATCACTTGAAAACATGTCGATTAATGTAAATGAGAACCAAGTGTAGATGATATTAAAATAAATACAATATACAAACATGCTAGTGGTACTCTGATCAAGTGATTTTTTAATTTTAAGGTACATATTTTCACAATTTGAAATAAGGGTCCCGATTTTTTTGAAATGGGGGTATGTGGACCTCAACACCTTTCACCCTATTCTAGTAAATTAGGTTCCTCCATTTAAGGAATGTATTTATTGATTAAGGGGACCCTGATCCATTTTATTACCTTTAATTTTTCATTCATAAACAACCAAGGTTAAATATTAATTATCACTTATCCACTATTAGTGTAATAAATCCCCCACAATTGGTTTAAGTTAAATAGTCCCAAAAAGCCAAATTAATTGTCTTAAATAAAGGCAAAATAATTCATAAATCCCTATTAAAAGATAAACATGAATCCAAAGATCTCAATATAATAGAAAAATTGAGTAAGTAAACTTCCATGACAATGTCAGTCATCTCAACCAATTCAATAATTAAAATCATAACCATCATTGAAAATGATGAACTGATCAAAAAATTTCTTGACCTTTACAAGATTAGGACTTATAGTCCCCACATGCCTCTCTCCTAAAAGACCTTAAACCCATAGTAATATCCATGTTGTAATGGTAAAACTATTTGGGCATGAAGATAAGAACCCAAAATATCTTGATGATACATATCTTCAACATGCTTAACTAATAGCCCATCAGATAGGGGCAAATTGTAATTTAGATCATAGTTTATATTTTAGGTCATACAATAAAACCATTCACCCCATACCACGTTAGCACCAGAGGAAGGGATTTACAAATTACCTATAGTAAATATATAAATAAACATTGGTTATAATGATTACCCAAAAATTCTCAATGTTTGTTCATGCGTCACCCCTATAGAGGTTGAAGACCATAGATGATTTCTTAATGAGAGATCAAAAACTTTCCCAAGCATGAAAATGGAAAAATCAAAACTAATCATGACTTATTAGTAATATTATTAAATTTACAAAAATTTTCATGACTATAATATAAAATTAAGATAACTTTTCCTAAATTGATATCAAAATAGATAAAAATAAAGTACAATGTTGAAAATTTATACCCAACTAGTTAGGTATCCATTTAGCGATTGAATATTTTAATAATGGAACCTAAATATTATGAAATTTAAAAGGGTAATTAATTTAGTGAATATGTGATATCTTTATACCTTAAATGATTTTAAATTTAGTCATTGCATTTCACACTACTCTCAGTTATTTAATTTTCCATTGTTATATGTCTCTTGCATATTAGATGTCATGTTTGGTGACTATTTGGTCATTGGTTTACATAATAAAAAATTTCAAAGTATAACTCATCATCTCATTCCACATTTATATTACCCTAATATTTTATATAAAATATTTACAAACTTAGCATTACATTAGTTCTTATTGTAGTTCTTAGGCATAAAACATACCTCTCTTTCCATACAACTTATTCCAAATCTTAGAAAATGCTAGCCTAAACCTAACCTAGAAGATTTTCCATGGGAGAATCTCATATTATGGTTCCCTCTAAGAATAAAACATTATCATGCTAAAAAATCATTAACATTTCTAACCTATCTTGGTATTCATTGGTGATCCCTTGCATCTTAATGATTTCACGAGATCAATATTTGGGGGTGAGGGCCTTACAAAAAAAATGTGATAAATAGATAAAGAGACACTCTTGTATAAATCAAAATATTATGTAAGTCAAAATAAAATTATACATATATTTACCTTTACCAATAGTCAATGTTGAGTCCTTACATCTTACTAATTCCATGACGTTAGCATTGGGGATGGACGCTCTTACTCACCTACATCTAGCCTTTGGTGATAATCCTATGCATCTTCCTAGTCACATGATAATAAATATAAGGGGTTGCAAATAAATGTAAAAATCATAGCAAAATAAATATAAAATTAGACTATGTCCAATAAGAAAAAATCAATAAAATTTCCTCAAAAATATTGTTAGTTGTCTATTCCAAAAAGAGTAACTTTATCTCATTTATGATTCATTCAAGGTTATTTAAATCTAAATGAAGTAAATAAAGTTAGTATTTTATAAGTTTATCAATAAGTAAATTTCCCCCCCTTTTCTCATAAGGACTATGTTATCTTCTTGCTTCATGTGAAATTTTGATGTGTAGTTTTCATTTTCATCATTTCATACATATCAAATTTTACTTTTCATTATTTTTAATTCAAGTTTAAAATCATTTATCATGTAAAAAAATATCTCAATCATCACCTACAAACAACTATTAGTGCATTTGCAATCTTACAAATATCCATCACATTACATCATATTTCATTATTTTCATACAATATGTTTCCACATTTCACATATATAATAATTTACATAACATTATCAAAAATATAGAGATACATAGTGTATCTCACATTCCTAGTCATATAAAATGCATAAACTAAAAAAACATACATGAAATTAAATGCATAACACATAAATGACAAGTCATTGAAATAGAATATGATATATCTATATATATCATAATATTTTTGAGTTTATACTATTGAGCCTTAGTATAATCCACCTCTGTAGAGGCCATATGTGTCTCAATATCCCAAAAAATCCAAAAACAAAATGTACATACATGTATAATTAATGTCCCTAAGATCATGTCTTCCTCTTGTGAGGAGGTCTTGATGCTAAGTGTTATGGGATTTGGATCCTAGGTCACCTCATCCTGGTCCCTCCATATAAGTCCATCCCTCTCACTATTTATTAGCTTTAATAATACCAACCTCTTTAACTATCATAATTTTGGTCAAAGTCTATGCCTGAGCCTCTATCAATGTGGCTCTCACCTCTAACCCCCTTATCTCTACCCTAGAACTAGTTATCACCATAGATACATGATAGGATGATGAAAAAACATCTATATGTCTACCTATATTGACAAGAAATACTAGATCTACCACAAGATGATCACAAGTCAAATTAGTGTCTAGCTAAAATAGATTGATCATAGTGTTCATGTTTATGGTCCTATAACTAGTGGATGTATATGAAATCACAGAAATAGACATCATATCCAATTGTATAAAAATGTAAGTAGTAAATTAATAATTCTAAAAAGAAATATGTAAATAAATGAAATTAATAAATAAACTATTTTACCTCGATCATCCTCATGCTAGTTAGGGGCTAGGTAATCATTGTATCACTCCTCCTCCTCCTCCATTATATTTTATGCCTTTACACCCAATGCCTAATACTATTATAGAGTATGTTGATGTGTTAGTGGTGGTGGTGGCTACATAACCTTTTTTTTTTCACTTTTAATTGGTAGTACCACTAAAAAAACCATGTGTATCAAACCCCCCTCCTCTTATAGGCTACTATTGTGGTCCTCATTGTGCCCCTTTCATCCTATCTACTCAATGATAACTATGGGAATCAAAGGATGTCATTCCAATCTCACAAGTATAAATAATATATCCTCTTTGATACATTTGTATACTAATTCAAGTACAAGGAGATTACATGTGAAAGTAATCCTAAACTGATATGAAACCACATCAATAGGGTGTTACTTCACCTAAAGTTATGTCTCTAGCCTATTTAACTAATGTAGTTATCAAAAGTTATAATAACTAATTATCCCATTGATAAATCATCCCATGATAAGGAAATTTCACTATATCAACCATTTTTAGTGTCCCAATCACCTGAGGTAATCCCTTAAAGGGTGAAACCTTTGTCCACCACAAGGATTTAATATCCCTAGAATTCCTACTAGCAACCTATATTTTATAATGGATAATTCTCTCATACACTTATCTCATGATGAGTGTGGTTTTTATGATGTATATATTCCAAGACTATGAAATCTTGTATAGGTCCATGTATGTTTGAGAAAGGACCTCTTGAATCAGTGACTGACACAAACCCCTCTCCTTGATCTAACTTCTAGATAATCAGAGCCTAATTGTAGAGTAAACTATTTATTTATTTATCTCCCATTATCAAAATTTAATGGATAATAATAATATATTTTTATAGGTTCATGATATTATATCCCTCTACCCTTAAAATCCTCACAACAATCTTCGCCTCACATTGGGTGTATTTGCATATCCAAAATGCATATCTAGATGGTATCCTCTCCCATATATTGAGAAATTTTTATTGTCATTATAAAAATTATATTTAATTTCCCCTTAGATAAATATCAAAAATATCACATATAAAATTAACTTTTTATTGGAAACAATTTCTGTATGAGATATGGCCTTTCTTCACTAGTTAGTGAACCCAGATTTTAGAGTTTTTTAGAAATACCAAAATAACTCAAATACAATGAATATGGAACCTTTTATTGAATTAAAATAATTAAAAAAGATGAAAAAATACTTAAATATACTCTCCATAATATTTATTAAATTAAATACAATTTTGAGTAAAACCCTTACTAGTTCCACACACATGCACTACAAATATTGTTCAAAACACATCATCAATTTACAATACTTATTGATGAATATAAAACATATAAAAATAATTAAATAAACTAAAATCAAACTCACACCATATATCTAATTAAACAAACCTATAATTTTGAAACAACTACCTTCAACTCCACTCATACCAGTAATCTGCATAAATACTAAACACTAGCTAAAATCTACACTCCTTTAAGCTTTGTAAAAATTATTGTATGGAAATGTATCTATGAATCATAGGTTTTTTTTCCTATATTACTTTTTATCCCTAGGTGTTCATCCAAATACCAACTTCATCTAGTAATTTTTTTTAGGATGATCTGAAGAACAATGCATGCACACTATTCCATAAGAGAAAATCATTAATTTGGAAAAATATCCTTCAGAATTAAATTATGGAATATAAATAACCAAGAGGTACTAGAGGGGGCTCTATAATATATATATTTTATTTATAAATATATATATCTAATTATAAAAATCCATTATTTGTCATCTTTCTCCACTTTCCATAATTTGCTTTAATTATGCTTTTCTTACTTTTGTCTTATTCCTAAATTTTCCAAAATCTACCATTTTTTTTGGAGGATAAGAATGAAAAATTAATTTATTAGTTTAATTAAAACCCCACATCATTATCATTATCCTTAAAATATCATACCCCACTTTGGCTAATAAATCATTCAATAATAATATTTTATTAATTACTTACCCCTTATTATCAAAATTAAGAAATAATGAATAATTTGAGTCTAAATATTAAATATTAAATAAAATTATTTTAATTTATACTTATATAAACTCAAATATAATATTGGAATGAGAATTTTTTCCATAAGAATAAATAAATTAAATAATGTACATGATAGTCCACCCTTCCCAAAATTGTTTGTCCTCAAGCAATTACAAACCAAGATTATGAGGAATCACTATGCCAATGTAATGACTCATGCTATACTTACCACAAAGTTTTCATCTATTTATTGAGATTTGATGTATCTCTTGACAAGTAAAACTATGAAAAACCAAGTAAATAAATTTCTCCATTCCATTATCATAGATCAAACTGTCATTTTCATGTAATCTAAATCTTGTACCTTATGTTTGCTCCTCTTTGATGTGAAAATTAATGATTCCTACTCTCCAATGTTTGTAAAATACCATGTACCCATAGAGTATATATCATATACTTGACATGTGAAGAAACTTAGGCAAACAAAATAAAAAATATCCCTACTTTATTATATATGAGTTAAAACACTTGAAAATCCACTTACATGAGTGTAAATAAAGTAATAGGGTGGCTTAAAATTAAGATAACATCAATGATGACAATATGTTCCATAGTTTTCCTGAGTATGTTTCCTCTATCCCTTGATATATTTTTGACAATTTTTTATTCAAATATCTAAGTTTGAAGTTACACCACTATACTTACGATGTGATACTCTAGTATTCATGTGAACTTCCCTTTGAAAACACCTTATAGAGATCATAGCTTCCTCAATAGGAAGGTTATATCCAATACAAATCTTTAATTCATGTTGGTTATTTTTATCCAAAGGCAATATTGAAACTGTAAAATCAAATGCCATGCAAAGTTGATCCAAAGTGACCAAATATAGTAATTTGAAAAAATCGTATGTAGAACCATGATATAAGAATCACTGCATAACTTGTGTCTACTCTTATTGATAAAAGGTCATTGTGTCATCATGATGTAATAAATGGGGAAACCATTTTATATTGTCTCCCTATTATTGAAATATTATCCACATATCCAAATATGGAAGACCTGTATGTAGCTTAATTCTAAAAATATCCTACCATAATTATTCAATAAATTTGGAATATCAAAGTGATATCTTTTTTGTTTACTGACTTCCAAAATCAAACCTTCTATCTTTAACATGATATATCCTTCCAAATATTCTATAAATATCAATGGATGCCTTGAGTGTTAACCCAAATGAATTTTATGTATCCATTTTTTCTTTTTATGTGATGAAGGATTCAAAACACTTACTTTATGGTTATATTCCCGATCTCTAATTTGGTCTCATAATGTTACTATGAAATGATCTATTTAAGGCATGGCACTAATCAATTTGAATGTAAGATGAAAAAAATCATAATAGTCACATACTTCCCTAAATATACTCCAAATCAGTGTTATCATGGCTGGAGTAATTGTAATTAATAGTGGATACATTTCACTAACATCATCATGCAAGTAATAATACCCAAAATTCAGCTATCTATAGTTATTCATAACTAAAATCATCAAAATCAACAATATACAAATGTTGTAACGGATATAAAAATGATAAACTTATCCAACATTCATCAATGTGATCAATGTAAAATTGATGGGAATCCATTTAAGGACTAAAAATTTATCCACAAACTTTTGCATATTTCTAAAACCCCCAAAATCAAAAATATTTAAAATAGTTGTATAATTACAAGCAATGGGTTGTAGTAGCTAGAAATGAAGATAAAAATTATCTTATAGTTTGGAATCATGACAACCTCACTACTCTTTTTCATTATGAATTATTTTCTACCTTTTGAAATCATTACATAAATATTGTGTAGCACTAATCTAATGTTATAATAGTCATCTTCTTGAAATTTTCTTGTGGTTACAATTAATTTCTCATTATGAGAAATATTTCCAACATATCTCTTTCTTAAAGCATTACATTCTATAACAATTACTTATGAGAAATATGAAATGATAGGTACATGGCATTATTTTTTTACCTTTTCAATACCTTCCAATGCTTCTCATGTTACTTCATCTGGTATGACCTGAGTATGTGACATCATTCTCCCATATAGATTCCTAATACAAATTAGTTTCCAACTTTATGTCATGTTGTAATCCTATATCTATTATTTATCATTGAAAGATATTATTGAAAATTGTGTTATGTTGATTCATAAGTATTTTTATATCAAAATAAAGACTATGTTACTTACCAAAAGACAAAATGATTTACATGTTCTCCTTCATTAACCAACTTATTGCCCAAATAACTTGTCCTTTATGAGAATCCCTCTTAGTTATGACATCATTTCCTTTAGTGTTCAACTTAAGATCCTTAGATTTGTGATCTTGTAGAAGCTTATTAATATAATTTAGCCATCCTCCATTCATAGCCATATTAGTTCTCACAACATAGAATTCATTTTATACCTTTTTGTTTCCTATGGATATATTAAGTTGTCTACTTATCTAGTATCATGGGATGGTGAATCTAGTTAAAAATATAATATTTCACCTATTGAAAAATTTAGTGCTCATGCATCTCAGCTTACTACCTGGATCCCATACTCTTATGCCAAATAGCCTTGAATTTTATAAAAATAATCCATGTGCCCTTTCATATGAGTTATTCACTTATTTTGATACTTTTCATCATTAAAATAGTTTTAAACTATATGGAGTGGTTGAAATAAATTTGTGCTTATTTTTTCATGCATTAAACTATTATTGTAAAAATAGTTGAGGTGTTTACCTTCATTAGCTTATTTGAAAATCTTCACAAACTCACATCCAATATTATTATCTACTAAGATATTATTATTATGTGCATGTTTATGCCTTCCAAAAATATGATATTTATACTTAAATTCATATTCTTCTTGAAATGGAGTATTTATTTAAAAATAAAAATTCATACCTTCCATCTTCTTGGTGAATTCCTCCAAGCACTGCTTCATTTCCATTTCTGACAATTGTAGTTTTTATTATTGCTCATAAACATGACTATTTGATAGATCATTATTATATAAATTTAGACCCTCATTTTCATTGATTATAATAGGTGTTTCATGAGTTCCATTAGTTTTTTTTAATATTGCATTTCATACATATTATTTGTTCCTCCCTGACTTCTTTAAGGAAAACATTTTGTTGAAATTCAATCTAAGAATTGAATGAAATGTTTTATTATAAATAAAATTTCTTACTTTCTATCTATATGGTGGATTCTTATATGATTGGATTTATTTAACTCTCTTGTAAATATGATTTTTCTTTATGATCCACCAACATAATAACTTTCCTAGCCTTTTGTGGTCTTGATGTATTCAACACCTCTTTTGGTTCTATGGTCTTATTTTTTTAGGTCTTCTGATTATTTTTATAGCTTCACATCTTCCTTGCTCTAAAATCTATGAATTATCTTCCAACATTATTTGTAATATAAAGAAATTTTATTTCCCTTGAATTCATTTATAGTATCATCCTCTTTTTGAGATGTATTAAAGGGAACTAAATTTTACATGGTATCCATAAACCTTTAAATGGAATTGGTCATTTAATATTTGGTTACTCTATATTTACATAATTTTATATTGAATATGAACTACATTTTTTCATCTTTTAAAAATCTCAATAATTCTCCCATGATAAATAAATCAATGTACATGATTAAAATATCTAATTTCTCTCTCATTTGAAAGCATCCATACTTAAAAACCTGTAGGATGGAAATATGGTGGATATGATACTAATTTAATGTCTCATTACTTAAATAAATATCAAAAATATCATATCTAAATTTAAGTTTCTATTGAGAATAATTTATGTATGAGATATGCCCTTTCTACACTATCTAGTGAACCTAAATTTTGGAAAGTTTTAAGAAATACCACATTAACTCAAATCTAGCACATATGGATATTTTTATTAAATTAAAATAATCCATAAATATTAAAAATTAATTAAATATATTATCCACAATGGTTTTGAAATTAAATACAATTTTGTGTAAAACCCTTGTTAGTTCCACACACATGCACTACAAATATTATTCAAAACACATCATCAATTTACAATACTTATATACTAAATACACAACATAGTAAAATAATGAAATAATATAAAATAAAACTCAAAATACACATGATAGCTTCTAAAAAAAATCTACAATTCTGAAACAAACAACATCAACTCTGCTTGCACTAGTAATGTAGAAATACTAAACAATATCTAAAATCTACACTCCTTTAAGATCTATAAAAACTCCTATGTGGATATGTATATCTATATAATATGGGTTTTATAATAAAATCCTTTATATCCCTTTATTTTCATCTAAATATAACCCTCATCCAAGAGTTTTTATTTTTAGATGATCTGAAGAACACTACATGCACATTATTTCACAAGATAAAAGAAGATCCTTCATAATGAAATTATGGAATATAAATAACAAAGAGGGATAAAAAATGGAAAAAAAATCATATCCTTTATTTATAAATATAAAAATATAATTATAAAAATCCATTATTTGTCATCTTTCTCCACTTTCCATAATTTGTTTTAATTATGATTTTTATGCTTTTGTCCTATTCCTAAATTTTCCTAAATTTGTTAGCTTTTATAGAGGATGATAATGAAAAATTAATTTATTATTTTTCTTGAAAATCCACATAATTATCCTTATCCTTAGAATACCACACCCCACTTTGGCTTATAAAGATTTCAATAATAATATTTTATTGATTTCTTGGCCCTTATTATCAAAATTAAGAAATAATGTATATTTTAATTCCAAATAATCAATATTAAATAAAATTATTCTCATTTATTCTTATCTAAACCCAAAAATAATATTATAATTAGTATTTTTTCCATAATAATAAATTAATTGAGAAAGGGACATGACATTATCATTATCAAGCCCAAAATATAATAGACATAAACTACATTTATCATCCAATCTCTATTAGCTAAAAAAACATGAAAGTGTTCAGGTCCACATCCTAATAGGTAAATAAGTCACATAGTAGTCTCTTCATCATGGGCATGATCCCCAGTGGAGAAATCCTTAGGATCTCAGATTTTCCTAGTATGGCCAACTCATAGAATGTCAAAAGTTTCATAGTTTCTTGTAGCCACTCCTACTCATTATCCTAACTTCATAATATATACCCCTTATTGTAAACAACACCCTAAAATCAGTCCCAAGTCCTTTTATAGCCTAAAAATTGACTAAAATCTATTCTTTTTTAACTTAGGACAAAATTTCCACCTTTTATAGGTGGTGGTTACCAAAGCACCCCAAAGTGTTTTTTAATTTATTAACAATAATTACACAACTATTGCATAGGTGACATGTGTGTAAGTACCATATATACTAACTATGGTGGTTACATCATCATCATGTCAAAGACATAACTATTGGTCTACAAAGACTGATGGTTTCATCCTGATGTGATAGTTTTAACCCCTAATTGCTCCAAAACAAAAAACCTCCCTAAAAGCCCAAAAATTATTCAAACCCTAAAAAAATTATCTATTTATCCTACTCATTCCCCAATCCCATTTATATAATTAATTTTAAAATATAATGTATCTTTATGGGTTTTAAATCAAAAATTTGACATTGGAGAAAAACATTAAAAAATAATCAAAACAAACTTGGATCTGACTCACTCCACCTCCCACTAGTATATTCACCATATATGCTCTATGATCATCAATTTGACTAATTTTTGGCTTAATTCCATCACTATGAATCTAAATATCAAAAGTATCATAAATTAATTTGCACAAATGATTTATATTTTTGGCATGTCTTTCAAAATACAATCTTTCTAACTAGTTAGTTTCAAAACTTTTCCATTTTTGGCAATTTTTCTCATAAAATCATAACTTTATGAATTTATATGTGTTTATTACTCAAATAGATTGTTTTGTGAACATAACTAGCACATTTTATCATTTTTTAGTTATTTGTAGCATGTTTATTTCCCATTTCAATTTTGTAGGTTCACGTCACTCAACCCTAGATTCAGTACCCCAATAAGATAGTTTAGGTAGTATATTCATCTATGCATACACAATAATTAATCTCATCCATGTTTTTATTAGTCAGTATATTTTCTACTTTTTCATTAAACTACACTTGATTTGTGTATTTTGTTCATAGGTTGTAATAAAGTCTCCATTGGCTTCCTTGTGCCACACATGTAAGTAAGGTAAGTTTTATAACCCTCTTTTCCCCTTAAGTGCACCACTAATCAAGAAAACACCCTCATCAATCCATGTCAAGTCATCATATCTAAGGGGCAATATCTATGCACCCAAAAATTACATCATGTAATATTTTCATAAGAATCTAATGATCATGTAAGGATGTCCATAAATATGCTCAAACCTAGTTTTCTCTAACATTATTACTATTTGCTCCTTTATTGAGCCCATTTTCCACTTTTAAATAGATTTTCTGAGTCATTTTTGGCTTTATTTTTTATTTTCTTCATTTGTGACAAAATTGTCGCTCTTTATGTTGAAATTATTAGTCTTTGTTATGAAACTACC
>JARHVA010001711.1:1700000-1742500 GCA_037957365.1 Torreya grandis
GTGAGATAATGCAAATGAAAAACTAGATTTAATTTGAATATTTACTTCCACCAATAAATAACATAGGCACATCTATAAGCAAAGAAAAAAATGAACTAAGTATATAATCATTAAATCAACCTATCATAGTCACAAGTTAACAAATTTACATTCATATCAGCACATCTAGAATTCATGAAAACCATTCAAATCTAAACATCAAACCAAAAAATTGAGGAAGCATCCATGATAGCAAAACACACAGACAAATAGTGGACAAAATTTTTAGAACTCTTTGCTTGTACTACTTGATCCAAGTTTACAAAGTAATTTTGGATCTAAGAAATCCCCCCTATTTTACAAATGATAGTACCCCTTTTATATAAATATTAATGAGGTATGTCTATCAGTCATGACTAGTGATAATTGCACAAGTGTCAAGGATAACTGTCCTTCTAAAACATTCTAGAATTAGGCAATTTACAAATGGACTAACCTATAATCAATTCTCTTTATAAATTACACATGATTTTAAAATATATAATATTCTTTCAAAATGAATTACAAATTTTTTATTTAAAAAAATATACTGTGTCGATTTAATTGACTTTGAGACTCTTTGCAATTGCATCCCTTTGATTTTGTCCTTGATCTTCATGGCTTTGTTACATTTTTTCATCATTAAATCTAGCATTGATAATAGGTTCCCTTAAAAGTTATTATATCTACACTATTAGGTATTTGAACATTCAGCCCTCAGCATTTGATGAAAAATATTGGTCAATTACTTTTAGGTCTACAAGATCTTTTAATCTAAATTGTTTTTTTTATATGGTATCACCATGAAATAATACTCATTAACACTCAAAATATGACCATTTTTTAGTTTAAGACATGTGTCACTTCCTTATTGGTTTTGTGCCCTTTAAAAATTCTATCTCAACTCACACCATTGGATCTACTTACATAGATCAACATGATTCATTGATCTCAAGATAGGAAGTTGAATGCCATTAGCTACTCTATCATATTCCCCATAGTTATGAAACTTGTCACTACCTCCTTAATTATAAGCTTCATTGAAATGTCAACTTTATCTCACACCATTGATCTTGATCATATGGATCAAATGTGCTCCATCAATCTCTGTATATTCGGTTCAGTCCTTTGCTCCATGTACCATTGATTTTATAATATAGTCCCCATGATGGTGACACTTGTCATGTTCTCACTCATTATTAGTCCTTTGACTTTTAAAATTTTATCATGTACCATAAAATAATATAGGCTTTATTTAATGCACACTATGGATCTTGATGCTTTAATTATTAACTCCCCACAAGCTTGACAATTATCATTTTTTCACTTGTTTTGAGTCATTTGAATTTTGAACTTTGATCATGCACCATCAGATCATCTATGACCAAGTTAACACACATTTTAGATCTTGATGCTTGAATTATTGACTCCCCATGAACTTAAAACTTATCATTTCTAGGTTTTCTCTATTCTTTCAAACATAAAATAGACTTAATAAGGTCTAGGGAAATAGAGAACATAGGATATTATTCTAGCCTAAGTTTTTATTTGTGTTAATAAACATGATTAAAAACCTTAGGATAAAGTCCTAAGCTAAGTCTAAAATATATAATAAAAGAGCTCCACTTAATTTAGAACATGTGAATGATAGACTAGACTAAGAGGATTCAAAAGATATAAAACTTAGTATGAAGCTTTTGGACTAAATTTTTGGTCATTTTGATAAACATGATAAAAAAATTTAGGCTAAAATATTAAGTTATGTTTAACATGTATAATAATTCTTCCCACATAAATTTAGATAAAATGACCCAAAGTAAATTTGAATTCAAATGAACTTAGACTAACTAATTAGACTAAGGGTTTTTTTTGGGTATCTAAACATGAATTAAATTCATTAATTAAATATCAAAGATCAATCATAGGGCTAAATTATCATCAAATTAAGAAACCCTAGACACTATTGGTTCAAGTGAGACCCCATTAAACCTACAAACTAAAATATAGAGATATATTTTCAAAAAATTTAGACAAGATCAAACTAAAATCATGTGTAAATATGTCAATAAAACCATGGTGTGGATGATATTCAAATAGATATAATGTGAAAGACACTCTAATGGTACTTTGATCAGATTAATTTTCAATTTAAAGTACAAATTTGCAAAGTTTGTAACAAGGGTCCCCATTTTCACAAATGGGGGTATGTTGACCTCAACAAATGGAAACTTCTAGGGGAACATAACATTATTTTAGAATTTAAATACTCTTATTTACACTAATAACCAAAAAAATCATCCCATATGATCAAGTACCATTATTAAGATCAACTCATAATAAAAACAAGTCTTACATATGCATAATTAGTCCTAAACATCAAAACTCAACCATGTTGTGTGTGTGCTTTGATTCCACTTACTATTTGACATGGGATTTAAGGAAAAACTTATATATTTCTTGACTCCAATCATTAAAAATGACTTATATCATATTTGGATATGCATTTAGGATCATGCTTTAGCTTAGGAAAGGCTTGGGCATTGCTATATTTCTAGTTAGGCATCTATATCCCTGAAAAATATTCATTTGGCTCCACTCAAGGCCTTGTTCCACTACCAACAAGGCATATATATCTTTGGTGGAATTTACCAGAATCACCTTTGCTTATAAATCCCTTGAATTTTATAATAAGGTTCTTATTTTTTTAATTTTTCAAGTCATTTTGACTTTGTAGGAAAGGTTAGGAAACAAGTTAGGTAGGTTTTTATATTTGGTCAAGTGTTTGATCTTCAATAATCATCCTCGGTTGTAAACTTTGTCCCAAGAAATAATGTTTATTAAATGAAAACATGACTATGTTTTAATAATTCAAAATTTCACCCAACATGTGCAATCTTTATTAAAATCAAATTTAGATCAAAATAAGGTTTAAGCTTTTAAGGAATAATTAACCTAGATATTTATCTTTACCAATTTCTCCAAATCATAACATCAAGTTAAAATTTTCAGAGTCCATGATCAACCAATGTTTAAAAGTCATACCTAAATTATTGATTTGAGAATATCCTTGAGCATTTAGATGAATTTGGAGGATAAAAATTGTATTGGAAAAGACTTATTAAAAGCAGGGAACAAAGTAAAGGAAAAAAGTAAACACACAAAATAAATAAACAAGCAAATACATATTTACAAACACTATTTACAAACAAGGGACATGAAGGAAAGAAGCATGAAAGAAACAAATTTGAATCCCTAAACTAAGTGCATAAGGAACTTACCTCCTTGATCAAATGGAAAGTTATTTAGCCTAACATAGAACCTTAAAACATAATTGCTTCCATTCAATGGCCTCTTCTTGCGGATAGGAACAATTGTATGCTTGTGTCTTCTGTATGGTGTAACTTGGCTTCCCACCTTCATTCTCAAGCACATGGATTGAAGATATGGATCAATATCCAATCCTATCTTTCCCAAATTCTTCTTTCTTGCATCAATAAAGATAACTATAGTTCATTCAAAGATTTATCATGATTTTTCCCATTCTCCTTCCATGGTTGTATTTTAAACTTAACTGTTATACTTGGATTTATGTCTTTATTACGCTACAGATCATCTTGCTTTTAGATATCCAAAATATCATTTTCTTTTTAAATAATAATTATGATAGTACTTTATTTAATGCATTCCTCAATCTATGCATGAAGTGGGAATGGACTATTAATCTTTACACAAAAACTCTCCAAGTCATGCCAAAAGGTATCTTCTCATGATCAAAAGAAAGGATATGAGATTAATTTGGAATATTACCAATTCAAACATGTTGATAACATATTTCTGACCTTTTATGGATTCATATGAGATTTCTTGATCTATTGCATTTGTTTAATTTTTAACTTCTTTGCCTACAACTATTTCCATGACATCTTCAGGAATTCCACTCATCTCAGTTGCAACTTATTATATTATTTTAGAAAAGATAGGGTCTTCTTCCCTGACTGGTGTAGTATATCCCTCCTCTAAATTATCCTCAAATTTATCTTCATCTTGAAATGGAAAATCAAAGTTGTCTACCATAAGAGCTATTCCATAAGATGCAGATATATCAAAAGAATTATATGGCCATGCAACATTATTATAAACCCTATAATAATTAGCCAAATGCACATTACAAGAATTTAAGTTAGGCACAATCTTAATTTTAGATGTCTCATTATTATAGTTGTCATTTTTGTTTTGAAACCTAGATGTCAGTCTATTAAACCCCTGAACAAAATAATTTCTATTAGAATTTTCCCCATTGTTACCTAATTAATTTTGTGTCTCAAGAAAATCAATGCTCAAATTTTGGACCATTTTTAAAATGAATTCACTTTCACTCTCATGTTCCTCTGAATTGTGAACTTGAGGAATACTACCATCTATTGGCACCATAGCTCTTTGATCTTATGGATGAGATTCACTTGCATTGTTATTCAAGAATCCTAGGTTTTAACCAAGATGAGCATGCCTCAAAGGTAATTAGTAAAAAACTAGAGTTTGATTTAAATTAAACATGATCAGATTAACATTAGGAATGACATTTAGCATAGGTAGATTAGGATATATTTGGAATGGCATAAGCCATTTGGCCCTAGGGTTACATTTGGCCATTAATTACCACAAGTGAAACATAGGTTAAATCTAATGTTTAATGAATATAATAGATATTTTCAAAAACATAGAAGTTAATGGATCCAATTCATCCTTATAAATCTCTAAAGCTAAAACCTTAATAGGTTTATAGGGAGATATGGTTCTTCTCAACATATTTTTAAATCTAGCATTAAAATCTCTAATGGTTTCATTTGAATCCTTCATCATAGTAATAAATTATTGATAAATTACATATGGACTGATGATATTTCTAAATTGATTAATGAAATTATTATTGAAATAATTTTAGTTGATAATGAAATCTTTAGGAAGGTTAAAAAACCAATCATATGCATCATCTCTAAGAGAAAGAAAAAAAATCTATAGGTAACATCTTCACAAACAATATTTAACAATCCTAAGTTAGATTTGAAGTTCTTAACATGTTCTTTAGTAATAATAACACATATAGGGCTAAAGTAAGGCAAATATTTAACAATATTTCTAGGTAAATCATGTACCCAACCATGACATACCTTGATGACGACCTTACTTATGTAGTTTCAGTTTCAAATCCTATTCACAACAAAAAATAGAAACCAAAACTTTTCAAAGACAAATGGATCTTCAAATATTTGCAAAAAATTCATATAGGTTTTTAAAGAATAGAAATCTTTAGCTAAATAAGCCTAAAGACTAGTTTGAAACCATGAATATCAATGATCTTTACACAATTGAGCTAATAATAACATAAATATGCAAAAGATCAACTGATCTTTGAACAAAATTCACTAAACTTAGTAAAGCTACTACAAATTCACAAAGATTTAGCTAAGGGCCCTCCTATAGCACCAATTTTCCCTTGTTTAGGCATCTACATGTATCAATATGTTCATATAATGTTTAATAAACACTTCTTATTTTTGGATTCAAAAAATCCATTACATGAGTTACTGGTTGTGATCTTCCTAAGATCTTTGATGGAGTAGTGGCTAAGCTAAATGACTATTTCATAAAATGAACATGTAAATGGTTATTGGGAGAAATTTGGTCCTAAATCTTTTTGAATTTGAAAGTGATATAAATTAAGTCCAAGGAATAATGTCTAAAACCTAAATTCTACACCCTATTCTAACATGGATATTCACAATTACAAGCTAAACTACAATGCTTATATTAAAAAGAGAAAAATGGAGGGTAGGGAAGAAATAAGGTGTTTCTAATCTTAAATTTAGACATAATGACAAAGTTTAGATTTCATCTAGACATGCATTTAACTAATATATAGAATTAAATTGCATAAGCATAGATCTTACTACATACCAGGTAAGGGTCTAAGGAAAAGTGAGATAATGCAAATGAGAAACTAGATTTAATTTGAAGATTTACTTTTACCAACAAATAACATTGGCACATTTGTAAGCAAAGCAAAATAAATGAACTAAATCTAGAATCCTTCAATCAACCTAACATAATCACAAGTTAACAACTATGAATTCGTATTAGCACATCTAAAATTCATGAAAGCCATTCAAATATAAACATCAAACCATATAACTAAGGAAGTAGCCATGATAACAAAACACACAAACAAATAGTGGAAAAAATTTTCAAAATTCCTTGCTTGTACTACTTGATCTAAGTTTACAAATTAATTTTGGCTCTTAAAACTCCCTCCTCTTTTATAGAAGGCTCAATGAAGTATGTATGTCAGTCATATCCAATGATAATTACACAAGTGTCAAGGACAATTGTCCTTATAAAACATTCTATAATTAGACATTTTACAAATAGACTGACCTATAAGCAATGCACTTTACAAATTTCACATGATTTTACAAGATATACTATTCTTTGAAAATGATTTACAAAGTTTTGATTCAAAATAATATACTGTGTCAACTTAATTTATTTTGAGACTCTTCATAATTTCAACCCTTTGCTTTTGTCCTTGATCTTCATGGATTTGTTACATTTATTCATTATTTAATCTTGCATTGATAATTTGTTCCCTTAAAATTTATTTTTTTCTACCTTGTTAGGTCTTCAAACAATCGGCCCTCAGCATCTGATGAAAAATTTAGCTCAATTATTTGAGTCCACAAGATCTTTTAATTTTAGTTGTCTGCTTATGTGGTATCATTACATCATACTAATCATTAATACTCAAAATATGACCATTTATCATTTTAGGACATGTGTCACTTCCTTATTAGTTTTGATCCCTTTGAAAAGTCTATCTCAGCTCACATCATTAGATTTACTTACACAAATCAATGTGGTTATTTGATCTTAAGCTAAGAAGTTAAATGCCATTGGTTACTCTGTCATATTCCCTATGGTTGTGACACTTGTCATTACCACCTTAATTATGAGATTCATTAAACTATTAAATTTATCTTGCACCATTGATCTTGATCATATGGATCAAACATGCTCTGTCAATCTCTATATACTAGGTTTAATCCTTTACTCTATTTATCATTGATTTTTTTATAGAGCTACCATGATGGTGACACTTGTCGCCCTCTCACTCATTCTAATTCCTTTGAATTTTCAACTTTTATCATGCACCATTAGATCATATGTGCTTGAGTTAGTGCACACCATGGATATTTTTGCTTGACTTATTAACTCCCCATGAGCTTAACACTTGTCATTTCCATGCTTGTTTTGAGTCCTTTGAATTTTTAAATTTGATCACAATTTGTTAGATCATATGTACCTAAGTTAATTCACATTTTATATCTTGATACTTGACTTATTGACTCCCTGTGAGCTTGACACTTGTCATTTTTGGGTTTTCTCCATTCCTACAAACATAAAATAGACTTAATAAGGTCCCAAGAAATATAGAACTTAGGATATAATTTTAGCATAAGGTTTTATTTATGTCAATAAACATGATGAAAACCTCAAGATAAATTCCTATTCTAATTTTAAAATATATAATAAAATATCTCCTAATTTAGCTCATGTTAACAATAGACTAGACTAGGGGGCTTTAGGAAATATAGAACTTAGTATGAAGCTTTTGGACTATATTTTTGGTAGTGTTGATAAACACAATAAAAACTTTAGGCTAAAATCTTAAGCTAAGTTTAACATATATAATAATTTTTCTCATGCAAATTTAGATAAAATAACCTCATGTAAATTTTAATTCAAAGGAACTTAAAATAAATAATTAAACTAAGGTTTTTTTGGGTATCTAAACTTTAATTCAATTAATTAATTAAAGATAAAATATAAATTAGAGGGTTAATTTTTCATCAAAGTAAGAAACCTTAGTTGTTAGTTCAAGTGAGACTCCATTAAATGCACAACCTAAAACACAGGGATCCAATGTTAGTAAATTTAGACAAGATCAAACTAGAATCATGTGTAAATATGTCAATCCAACCATGGTATGGATGATCTTACAATAAATATAATGTGAAAAAAACTCTAATGGTACTTTGATCATATGAATTTCAATTAAAAGAACAAATTTGCATAATTTGAAACAAGGGTCCCCATTTTTAGGAATGGGGGTATGTTGACCTCAATAGGTTCATGCTCTATAAAATCATCATTTTTAGCCATTTTAAAAAGGTTCAAGGAGTTAGTTTGTTTTATATATCTCATTCACTAGCTTACCTATTAATTTCCCAAGAGGAAGAAAATATTTTTATAAATACAAAGATAGATCTTTGAAATTCTATACAATGTTCATGGGTTGTTCTTTGCCTTTTCTATTTATTTCTTTCTCAATTTTAGATTAATGTTGAATGATTTTGATCTTTAATTTATTGTTTTAGAAATTCATATGCTTCATTTTGGGTATATAGAAATGTTCAATGTAGTTATTTTAATCATCTCAGATGATCAAACTTTGATCTATTTTTGTTGTATTTAGATTTGTTTTTTTCAATTTCATATGGAAAATTAGATATTTATAAATTATTTGTAGTGTAACATGCTTTTAGATGTTCACTACAATTAATTTATCTCACAAGGAGAAAATTATTATAGTAACTCACAATCATTGTCCCTTATACTCTTGGTCTGATTTATTAAAATTTGATTGCCTAATAATGTTTTAAGACAACTTGTTTTTCATTTAACCTTCTAAGATGTTGCTTGAGCAATATTGATACTCAACTGAAGTAATCTTATTTTATACCTTACCCTTCATTCTTTTCCCATATTATTAATGATATTTGGATATTTTATTTTATCATCATTATAAATATATGTTTTAGGTTGTAATTTCAATTAGTTAGGTGAGTCTCCCTTGTGGTCTTGTAGAGCACATACTACCATTACATGAAGACTACATAGGAGAGACAACATGTAACTCATGCCCTAGTCATTTCAATATTCATAAAACAAGAGGGTGAAAATATGTTAGGTTGTGGTGTGATAAACCCACATCAAATATTAATTAGGGACAGAAGGAGGGCCTATTGTGATTAAATTTTACCCCTTTTTTATTTTCAACTTTTGTTAAATATGTAAAAATTCCTTAAAATTATAAAAATAAAATAAATAAAAAAAGTTAAAACATGGCCTAGCATGGTGAAATTACTATTATCAATCCTTGAGCTCAACATGAAATCCCCATAAATGCTTTTAATTATATTCCAAAGTTTTAGAATGATAGAACAACTAAAAAACATATTATGATTTTAAAAATGCTATGGGATTCTTAAATATATATCACGAGGATGTAGCTCCTAGATTGTTTCCTTTCACATTATATTTTATTTAGTATGATTGATTTTTAAATTTAATACCTAGTTAAATTTGAAGCTAGAAGAAATTAGAAGATGTATTTATTCTTTAATTTGGACAACTAATTGACCCTTTTGTTTAGTTAAATTAGTTACTCACACTCAATAGGTAACCTAGTGAGATAATTAGGGATTTCAATCTCAGATTTCAAGAGATATATAATAACATTCCTAGTAGCTATAGGCCTAAAGAGGTTGTCATCCTATATCTATACATAAATTCTTTAGATCCCATAATATCCATGTTTTTAAAATCATCTACAATAAATAATTTAGTTATAACATATGTAGAGTCTATCATGTTAAATATAAATTTGTCTTCCATGAAACCAATGAACTATTCTTCCCTTGATATAAATCTTCCAATTGAGCCATTTACTACGTGTGTTGTAGATGAAAATTCTTGTGTTTTAGATGAAAATACATGTGATATTAAGGAATATTTTTAACATGAATTTTTTTATGCATACTCTAACTATGAGAGTGATGAAAAAGTGGTCCACATAGAATAATCCTATTAAATTGAGGAGACACTAATAAATGAATAAGTAGTCTCTTGCATGAGATTCAATTAGGAATTCAATGTGGAATAAAACAATGATACAATAATATTCAATGATCCTATGAAAATAAAAAGAATAAAATCCTATATTCTAATTGAATCATGTCACAAGGGATTGGTATTCACAATGCCTCTTATTCCAAAAATTGTAGAGATTAGGAAAAATGATTCCATGAATTCATTTGGTTTGACTTTATAGTATATCTACCTAATCCCCATTATTTTGTCTATTTCATGTTTAATGAGTATAATAATGGGAATAATCTTCATATGCATATTCATACAATAAAATTGTATAAATTTAATGCATTTCTTGAAATAATATAAGGATGTCATTGCTAGTATAAGGACTATGAAAATTGAAAATCTACTCTTTCTAGGAAGTTATAAATGTTTTATGCAAAGTTTTTAGGTCCACCCTCCAAGCCCTAGATAACTTTATTTAGTTTAGGATTAGTGTAGAATTAGAATAGTTTCCTTTTGATTTTTTTAGTTTATTAATTTTTATTATTTCATGCCTTTTTTCTTTTACATTGCTTTTAGATCTATTTTGGGTCTTGTTTTAAATTTCTCTCTCTTAGTAGGTTGTGGAATGCATTAGAAAGTATTTTATTTCCATTCCATATAGTGTTTTAATGGGTCAAGTCTATATTTACCCGAATACCATAACATTATATTCCTTGGATGCTTTGAAATTGACATTCTAATGCTACATTCATTGTGAAATGTTTAAATTTTAGGAAATCTAGTAAAAACTTTACTAGATATCAACATTATGTTTGATTATTTTATTTTATTAGGAAAGTAAGTCTTCATTTCATAAATAACATATGAATTTTTAAAATATTTTACATTGAAAAGAGTCATGATTGTACTTTATTTCATTAAAGCATTGCTTTAATGTCTATGAAAAATAAAAGAAAAAATTACTTATAATTAAACCTTATGTCAAATACCTTTCAACTTGGCTGTTGGTTTCTAACCATTTGAAATATCCAAAATATTAATAAAAATAAATAAAAGAAGAATATGAAATATTCAAAACAAAATCAGAATCTTTCTCTTAAAATGGTAGTTTTGGTAACCTCCATTGTAAGATTTTCTACCTATTTGGAAATGGATCAAGGCCTAGAGTGGAGAAAAATGTATCTCTATCATGTCTATATAATTTTGGTTGTTATTAAATAAATTATAGAGCCTTCCCCTCCTTAACCAACAAATGAATAAATTTTAATACCCTTTATATGTTTTTTATTATGCAATCACTCTCTAGCTATGTCAAAAATGAAAAAGGTAAACAAATGAATCAATATGCACACACCTATGACTCTATGTAAATTTTAAAGTCTTAGTATGTTGTGTGTGAAGATTGAAAGTAATAATTACGTTTATTTTGAAAGAATAATATTCTCTTTCATAATTCCTGATCTTCTTTCTAATTTTGACTATAATTTATAAGTTATAAACACTTGAACATGTTTTCCCCAAAAAATTCAACATTTTTTATACTTAACATACCCCATTCTATTTTGAACATGGATCCACATTTGAAAAAATAAGATTAATAATATGTCTAAGATTTCATGAAAATAAATTTGTAAGTTTGTTTCCTTAGCTCCATTAGTCCTTACTAATTCATAGCTTGATGCAATATATGTTAATGATTATTTTATGAATTATTCTAATTTGGATGTATCCAAACAAATTATATATTTTTAGAGAATATTCACATGTTTCATAGTGTTTTAGTTTTTTCTCATCCTATTTTGGGTAATTTTAACTAGTGGATTTGTGAAAGATTTATAATAAACTTAGTTATTTCATTTAAATCATTCTTAGTTTATTTTATTTAGTAATTTTTATCTAGTATTGGTCATTTATTTCATGTCTTATTAACAATAATTTAGACTTAGCCATGGAGTCCCTCATAATAATTTTAGGTTTTCAAAACACTTCATATGTATTCACACTTAGTCATTGTGATTTGCAGTTTTTTAAACAATGACTAAGTTCCTAGTCTACATGGATTCAATTCATCACTTAAAAAAATTCAAAATTATTCAAAGGCTAAAAATGTTCAAAGGATATAGGATTTTTGGCCACTTGGTGAATTATTGATTCTTCACACTTCTTCATAGTATTCTTACCAATTTTGAGATTATGATCTAGTTGGACTATGCCACATGGTGTTTTATCACATGATCACACCTTGCAATCTAATTAGAAGCTCATCTTTGGTATAAAACATTTAAATATAATGAACTAAGCATAATATGTTATGTGGTGTGTTATCATACCCCTACACTTCATAGGGAAAAATGTTCCACATAGAGATAGATACCTATGGCATCACAAAGAAATAATTAGCTACCACTTGTCCTCACCATAATAATTTGCTAAAGTAAGGCAGGATGTATGTTTGAAGGTAAAAAGATACAAGGTTTTAGGTATGTGACATAGTTTCATGTGTCAAGGACATTAATAAAAATGACACATAGGATATTGAATACTAAACTAAACATTCATGTCACCCCATGAGCACATAGCCAAAGTTTACAAACATCACCACTTTTTAAATACTTTTAAGCTTCATGACAATATAAATAAATTTTATAGCACTATAAGATAAATGTAGGACTCATTATAATTAAGATAAATTAAAAATTAATTTTTTAGGCTTGTCACAGATAAATTTTATGGGTTTTCTCAAAACTTAGATTATTATACCTCTTAAAAAATCTTAGATTCTAATTTAGAAGATCACACATATTTATACTCATAATAAATGTTTGTTAGACTCTTACTACGATTTATTCAAATTTGAGTGTTTAACTATGTTTTAAAACTAATTTTTTTCATTGAACCTTCTAAAGTGTTGTTTCAGAAGGATTGTTACTCAATTAAAGTTTGAATCTTGTTTTCTACCTTAACCTTCCCTCTTTTCCCCCCTTTTTATGAGATTTGGATACTCTATTTTATCACCAATACAAATATGTATTTTGGAGTGAAATTATAATCATTTGGGTGATTTACCCTTGTGGGAGTATAGGTCACATTTTGTTATTCCATGCAAACTATGTAGGAGAGTCACAACTTGAAACTCATGTCCTAAACTTTCTAGCAGTCCTAAAATGAGAGAGTGAACATATTTTAGGTTATGGTCTATTAAACCCACATAAACAAGTACAAAAATACTTATTATTAATATAAGTTGTATTTATTCCTTTTTATCTAGTATTAAAATCACTATGTATACTTTAGTCTAGATTATAGATGACAAATATTGTTTCTAGTCATAATGTTACTTTTTAGACTTTAGTACTAGGTGACAAACTAAGTTTGTGAATTCATTATTCTAGGTTATTTTATGAGTTCAAAAATAAAAAATGGAATAATGTCACTTATCATCCTCTTATATTATCATGTTTACCCTTAAGTTTGGTTCCCAAATATGTTTTAATGTATCTCCTACCATAGTTTAGCATTAACAATGGGAAATACTATTATGTGGGACTTGCTAGTAAGATGACCTTTCAGATTATAAGGTTGACTCCTTATCTATCCTGATGAAAATATTGATGAGTTTATGATGAATTTTTTTTTTTAGGATAAATAAAATTAATTATAAAATTGAAATGGGGTGGTAATTCATTAAGTTGGATGACTAAGATTAACCTTGAATCAAAGTTTCAACACAAAGGAGTTCTTGTTTCTTTTGCTTGTAGAAGTTGACACATAAAATTAATATACATTAAGAGGAAGAATTTAAAAATTTAATGGGTTGAGGATCAATAAAAAATATAAATTAAATAATAGAAATCATTGTATATTTTATTACTACTTAAAGAGTTGTAGACTTATAAAATACTTGAAAATATATCTTTGGACATGAAAATAACAACTACTAAAATTATGAAGGCCATTGTTGCACAATTTTTAAAATGGAATAGTTAGTTGTAGGTGATTTTTTTATGACCTTTACTCCATTTAAATTATTAAGTTTATAGATAATAATAGATATTAAGTATTGAGTGACAAGGTAGTCATGTTTTTTTCTTCTCTTTAATAATGCCATGCAGACTCCATGTTCTATTGGCTCTATGAATCTACATATTTTAAGGTGGGAATGAAAATATTTTAATGGATTTTTAGGGTTATTCACATGGTTTCCATTTATATGATTTTTTTCATTTAAATATCCAATTTTTTAGTTAAGCACAATCCACTGATTGATGCATGGGGTTCCATGGGTAAGTTAAATCACTTGATGACTGAAGTATTCAATAGCATTTTTTTATAATTTTGTAGACTAATGAATTTTAGATAATTTTGGTCATTAAAATTAATTATTAACCACCACATCACCTAACTCATTGAGTAAATTTTTAGGTTTGGCCACTGTATGGATAGATTATTGGCTAGGTGGGATATTATTTTCTTTTTTCACTCTACTGGTAAGTCATGAAGGCTTGACACCTTGGTGACTAGATCTTATAATTGTGCCATTGGTCAACATATTTAGTTGACATTATTAATATTTAATAAATTCATTAATGAAGGATTTGTAAAATCCATCAATTTCCATTTCTTCATCACAGTGCATTAGTTTATTCCACTTATTTTTTTCATTTATTAGGTTGACTATCAGCAACACTTCCTCACCTAATTAACAATGGTAGTGCATATTTCATTGCATCATGTGTTGGCATCTACAACAATGGGCCCCAACTCTGGTGGTAACTTTATCTTAATAATTTAGTCCTTAAATTAATATTTTCCATTTTATCAACAAAAATGACTAAGGCATATGGATTTAGTTTTTATTACTTTTTAAACTAAATTTTGGTATCTCTCAAGGAAATGTTTGATTATAAATATATATACTATTAGTGTAGGATTTTTCATAATTTTAATTTGAATTAAATGGTTATTAGTCAGGTTGTTTAGGGTTATTTAGGTCATTAGGTTAAATATAATTAATGGGTTTTATAATTTTGAGTTGAGTTGTTAACTTTATGGTGACATAATATCTCACTATATAATGTATCTCCTTTGTAATTTTTTACTAGTGAATTAGCTAATTAACATTTATGAATCCCACTTTTTCATTGCATTGTTCTCACTTATTATTAGGGTTTTCATGAAATCTATAACATTCAAATATATTCGAGTGATCTGACATGGTATTCAGATCTCTGATCTAATGGCCATTTTTCCATTTCTAAAATCTTTGGTGAGATCTTAACTACTAGAATTCTTATTTGTTTTCTTGATTTTCAATGGTTTCATAGGTTTAGTGAGATTTCATTTAAATAAATGAAAACTATATAGATGAAGTATACAATTGAAAAAATAACAACACCATTAGATCCAAAATGCACAAACCCCCTAAAATCGACTATAAACATGACCTAGATTCATGATAGTGATTTTCAACTATTTTTGGAGAGCTTAAAGGATTTTTTGGTCATTTCATGCATATCCATACAATGAGAATCTCAAATCAAGAAATATTTTTTTAGGATTTTTCTATTTTTTTCAATTTATTAAATGGGCCTTAATTTTTGGGAGAGTTATACCAAATTTATAAGTTTTAAGATTTTTGAGTTTTAATTGAGTTTCTAACCCTTGCAAGGAGTTTTGATAGTTTATTATTTGGGTTAGACTTTTTACATCATGAGAATAAGTCTTAGCAGACATTTCATCCTTAGTAAACATTCACCCCTTTATTTTAAATCTTTTTAGAACCTAATGCCTCCATTAATAATCTTGTTATAACTTGGTGCCCCTAACAACCAGCCTGTTAGAACTTGATGCCTCTCCTAACAAGCTCATTAGACCCTGATGCCCCTAACAATAAGCCTATAAAACCTAAATCCCCTGCTAACAAGCTTATTATAACTTAAGACCCCAAAAAGGTCTTATCCCTTAGTCATATGGGAAATAAGCCCTTAATCACTTCCAACCCAAAAGTGATTAAATTTTTCTCCAAAGGGCCTTAAGTTTTTTTGAGGAAATTGATTCACATTTTTTTAAAGATTTTTCTCCAAGGGTGATCAAGTTGTTTTTTGGAATTTTATTTTTTTAAAAATCATCACTATTTCCACCTAAATTTTTTATGCGAACAAGATTTTAAAGCATGCATAAATTTTGATCGACAACATATGTTTGAGTGTCATCTTCTTTAAAAGCAACCTTTTCTATGCTCTACACATTAGTGACATTTTTGGGCCCTCTATCTATTAGATACATTATATGTAGATTTTGATGTCTCTCTATTTCCTTGTACTTATGTAATAATCACTAAATCCATAATTTGATTTGTGCATGACATATAATCAAGTATGTTTGTATTTTCAAATTTAAAGGGGTAACTACTAATAATTTAGAGGGTATTATGTGGTTATATGCATTATTTGGTGTCTCTTATACACAATCTTATTTTATGTATTGTGTTTATTCCTACACTTACTACTAATTTGGATGCATGCTTAGTTGTATCTGACATCATATTCATGAGTGTCCATTTTTACTATAACTGGGGGTCATTACAGTTTTTTTGTGTAGTTTTAAACTTATTTGGTGTCTTCTCTTAGTCATGTAAACTTTATTTGAGAGATACTTGTGAAGGAAAGTTGATTTCATAATAGTGGTTCTTCTTGGAAAGATTTATTGTGCTTTTTAGCATGCTTTCATGGAACACTTGTTCATGAAAAAGGGAAATAATTATATACCATTCTTATATGGAAAAATTTCTACTCCTATTATTTATAATATGTACATTAGGTGGGCTAACACTTATGATAATTTTTATGGTACCTTGTCCCTACACATTTCATGGGATCTAAATTACCATGTGCATCTTTCCATGTACTCCAACACTATTTGGATCATCCTTCAACCTCTTTTTAGATATCATAATAAGATTTATATCACTCATACTCCTATTTATATCATCTCTTCTAAAACTATTGTACTCTCTCCTCTTACTCTTTTTTCTTGTGATGACACATCCATGGTGAATAATGGTCTTGCTTATATCACTTCCTATTGATCCACCATTATAGGATGAGATTATACCCAACCTTAATTTTTCCATTGTAGATTCTAATTATGTTCTTATGCATGATGTTGTTCTTCCAAATCCATCATAGATTGGTACTTTATAAGACTCTATTTTTTTAATGAGAGTATACCTTTTGATGGCATCAATGAATCTTCTATTCCTATGGACATTTAGTCTATATATCTATTTTCTTCATTTGTACTCTAATATTTATATTTTAGGGTTATTGAACCATACTCTCCATTTCACATGGACATTATTTAATAAAATTATTCATGCCATTCTTAGTGATTAGACTCACTTGTACTTGATAACACTTTTAATCTTCAGTACATCTTTGAGATTTATGACTCTTCTTCTATCACAGATGAATATAGTAGTGATGGGGACACACATATACCATCTCCTTGTCACATTGAAAATATTGAGGGGTTAGTTATTGATCCACTTCAGACATTATAGGGTGTAGGTATATTGATCAAATACTCATTATACATTAGATAGTCTATTTCATAAGTATAGGGAATTCTATAATTTATTTCAACCTCTACTTATGTTATACCGTCATTGAATAGACTAGTTGGCCCTCTTACTATGCATGAGGAACATAGTTCTTTAGTTGGAGATCCTTTAATAATTTAGCAGACACATTCACTAGTCCATGGTGATCTACTCTTCATTGGTAGACATATGCTACACTTCTGCTTTGGATCCTACATAAATATCTTTATACTACTACCTCCTTCATCTTCCACTATGGAATGGGTAGAATTACAATATACCATTCATTTTATTTCTTTATCAAAGGTGGAATTCACTAATTTTATTTTCTTCATCATGTTGCATTATTTTATTCCACTTAATTTTATCATTTATTTTTTATTAAGGTTAAAGGGGTTTTTTGGATAGGGTCCCCAAACCCTAGGATAAGCATAAACAAAAAGGAGCCAATGTACTACCAAAGTCCAATAGAGATATAATTATAAAATATGACTAGAGAAAACTATAACACAACCTAAAAATAATAAAAAAAACCACCAAAAATAGGAAACAATAGAAGCAGAAGTAGAAGGCTAATCCATGTTGATATTTCCAAATACATCTTCCTATAAAGATTTAATTCTTATGATATTTGAGTTAATTTGTAACAAATTTTATTTTTTGATATCTTTATGGCAACCACTACATTGAACTTTTTTGCCTTTACCATTGCCTTTACTATTCTCAACATTTTGAATCCCCTCATTCATAGTAGCCTTGCTACAATTCACCAAGAATTTGATATTATTTTTAAGCTTATCATTGTCATTTTTAGGCATTTCAACCCTAGTTTCAAAATTTTACATTTGTTGGTTTACATAATTGGATAAATTAATTTGAACCAATTTATTATTCTCTTGGTGTAAATAATTGAATTTCCCTTTAAGATCGATTAGTTCCCTCATAAGCCAATGCATGATGGCCTTTTGGAGGTCTTGTTGTTCAACAATATTATTTGAGTTTTGCTTACCTTTCAAAGAGCTCACTAAATTATTGAAATTTTCATTTATATTATGAGTTTACTTATCAAAAGAAATTTTACCTTTATCCTTAGGGTATTCTCTAGACTTCCTTTTTATATAATTAGATTTCTTGGGCTGAGTAGTATTACTATCTCTTCCTAGATCCTTTTGTTTATTAGCTTCCTCTAGACCAATCATATCTTATTCAACTAAAATGGAGTTATGTATAGTATGACCTATTTTACCATTCTTATCTAAAGGATTGATAGGCATAGTGATTAATGTTGACTAATTTGACCGCTAGTAAAATACGCCAAACCCCATATAATTGAAAAAATTTCCTATTTTTTATTAGGTCCTAAAATGTTCATCATGGTCATAAATGAGGTCTCATGCATTGTTTAGTCTTGGTCACATTTGCCTAGGTTCATCTTATGTCATTTTATGTCCTTTTTGGACACTTTAATAAAATTGTATGATTTCAACCAAGGGAAAAGTATGTCAAGAATATATAAAACATGTATGATTTCATAAAAGTGTTAGTGGTTAGTTTTGTAACTGAAAACTTGTAGGTTCAACATTAAAATAAAGAGATCACATGCAAAAAGGAGAGTTTCTAAAGTTGTACAGACTGTAGGATAATTCCAACATATGGCAAGACTTCAAGAGGGTCCCTTTAGATCCTCATAGCTCATGTCTAAGCTTAATTTGATTTGATAACTCCAAAACTTCCAAAAACTAGTCCACCTCCCTCTTCGCCCCTTTTGGTATGTCAAACAAGTCAACCAGTTTATAGTTGGTATGGATAGGAGGGGTAGAGTTTAGATGAATGATTTTTATGGATTAAATTAGTCTTCATGGACGTATATTCCATGGAAATGGTTTTCATATTAGTGGAATGTGCTTCATGAACCATCTTTAATATTGTTGATGCCTCTAAGTTTATGGCACATTCCCAACACATTCAAGTTTTCTCATCTATTTTCATGATCTGATGTTTCCAAGTGGTGTGTGTGTGTTTTGGCATAGCATGTTTTTAATATTTAGGTTATTTTAAAATTGGTTTGCACATGTGATCATGGAATGTGAGAATTATCACTCTCATTATGATAATAAATGAGCCTTATTATTATATAAAATAGTGTTTCCATAGTGGTAGACTGTGTCTTTTATCCATGTATTTATATCAATATAATATACCTATGCCCAACCTCTCAAATCATGAAAACTAGTTTATCCATGGTGTATTTACATTTAAGGACTGGGAAGTTGATTGAGGTGAGTTTCTTGGATAATTAGAAAGGATTGGTCAGAGCTTCAATATGATAGTCACCTAAAATCACCTATAGGGATGTATAAAAGATGCATGGACCATCAAAAACCTAAGACATAGGTTGGATTCAAATTCATGACTTGAATGAGTTTTTCAAGTCATATAGGGTTCATAATGTTTATCTTGGACCAGTTAAAACAACATATAAAGGTTAGAGATGGAAAATTTTATTAAAGGGAGAGTTTACCTTAATTTTTTTGAGAAATGAATACTTCCTCACAATGTAACCTCTATTGTTAAAGACTCTTGAGGTCTGAGTAGGTCTATTTGTTTCATACTAGTAACCTAGGCCTAGGAGTAATGCATTGACACAAGAAAATGATTTATAGGTAAAAGATAATTATGTTCAAGTGGGATTTCACATAGTCATGTTTCCTCTTAAAATAATTATTAAACATAGTTCTAAAAGCTAATGAACCTATAACATGTATTAGTGACCTATAATGCATTATTGGTAAGTGATGAGAACATGGTATCAAGATAATATTGGGTCCCTTTAGATATAAAATGATCATATAAGTAAGTAATAGTGTGAGATATAGTACTTAGGCTTGAAAACATCACCTAAAAGTCTTAAAAATTCCTTAAAGTGTACTTAAAATTGAAATGAAATCTCTAGATCTATAATGCATTGATAAGATGGGGAATGATGAATTATTTTAAAGTATAAAATGGTACACACTATAAGGTTTGAGAATTCATATATAATGTCATCATGAACCAAAAAATATTTTCATGATATTATTTAATTCATATGGATAGGGTAGATGCTCTTTGTTCTGTCTCAAATAAATCACTCTTTGATAAACACAGTCTACAAGTTTAGTGCATGAAGGGTAAATAAATTAATGAGATAGCCTTGAATGAATGTATAATGGTGTGTGGAGTTATATCAAGGGTGATATATATATATATATATATATATATATATATATATATGTACCTACATTAATTTTTAATTTTCACAGGTGGAAATATACTCAAAAATTATAGTCTAAGTCTATTAGGCCTAGAACTAGGCATGGTGGATATACACTTAGAATAATAGGCTAGGTCTATTAGGTCTAGAACTAGGACTAAAAAATTACAGCCTCCATATTGTTTCATATGACCATATGACATTTATAATCAATTTTACAATATTCATGGGAGAATATAAGATGAATTGGAATCATTGGTTTATTAGAAAAAACACAAGAGTGGTCAATTTGACCTAAAACCATCTCTGACCTACTCAAAATTCATATAAAGAGCTCAAAGGCCATTTTATTATGATCACATATATATTAAAAGTTTTCATGGTTCCTAAATGAGCTGGTAATATTTTATTGGGGTCCTTATCTTCTCCTTAGTGCAATTGGTTTGGTAGCATCTAGTTTTTATGAACCATTATTAATAATCTAAGAGACCTAAAACCCTCTCAAAACCCTTATGCAAACCCAATGGGGAAGAAATGAAAAGATATGCATAGATAAAAACATAATTTTTCATTAAATTTATCTAAACATTTTTATAACTCTTTAGGATCTATAACCTCCATTTGATCCATACTATCACTTGTATAGATAGACCAAAACCTAAGTTTCTTGTAGTATTTGAAGTTTGTTGTAGGTATAAAGGGGAATTTATAAATTAAATTAATTTTAATAGGTGTGTAATAAATTTTTACAACCCCTAATACTCATATCTAATCTTATTTTTGTATGAAAATCCCTTTAATACATCATTCATGGAAGGCAGTCTTAAACTAGATAGTAAGAAAATGAAGTGACTACCTAGGTTTGATATGATAATTATGGTTTTAGGTTTCCATTAAGGTCCATGATATAAAAAAATAAAAAGAGTTATTAAATATGTCTCCTAACACCTTTTTAACTCATATCCATGAGAAAATACAAGTCACTTAGGTGACAAGTGTGAAGACAGACCTAGAAGGCTAGTGAGTGGTTGCTAGAGAGTGAGTAACAATTGGAAAAGAGGGAGTTATCAGTTAGAGAGGTGTAGATATTTTTTATGATTATGATTCCATATTATAATTATATTTAAAATGTTTCAAATCCACCTAATTAAATTTAAGACAATAAAGTAGACTCATCACTAAGAAGGTAGTTTCAATAAGAACTATGGAGTGGCTCTACACCAACCTAAAAGATGTGTCATGTTTGTGATGGACACATGTCAACAAGCAATTCATAACATATTTTAAACTTAATTATCTAATATTATATCTAATTTTAATAGTTTTACACTTTTCCTTGTGACCCTTCCACTTGTATTATTCTCTCTCCTCTCTTATGCTCTATTGTTACAAACCTTTTTGGTATTTGTATATATTACACACCTAGTATAGCAAAGCCTTATTGGTTTGGCACCTTGTTCTAATTTTTAATAATAATATAAATTTTATTTGATATTTATAATATTTTAATTAATTATTTTAAGTGGTTTATGTGGTTAACAAGTGATTAATGTCTTCTCCTTGTTTCTAGTCTACCCTTGCATGTTTTATGTGAGTTATATCTCTTCAAATAGGTTTCATAAAGTGTACTTGTTTGTTAAGTGTGTCTTAAATTTTGATATGGAATAGTAGTGTTTATTATCATACCTTATTTTCACCCACCTCTATATGTTCATAAAAATCTACCTCTATGAGAAATACTTATGATAGAAGGACAATGAGTTACGATCAGTTTTGGTAGTCTTCCTTTATTGTGCATATGCAAGTGTGTTTATGAACTAATATTTGGTGTATCACCTCCATTAGTATAATTTAAATTATATTTAATTATTAAATTTTTATCCTCAAATTACTATTCTATTTTAGAGTGTGATCTTAATAGATAAATCAAGGGAGCTATCCCTTTAACCTAGATATTTACCTATTCTATAAGAAAACCATAGGCTTAGAGGAAATCCCATGTTGTACAAATATGGGAGAGGATTTAAAACCATCTCCTAGGGAGAAATATTTTTATACAATATTTATATAACACTTGATTGAATGAAGGTTTAAAAGAGTAGAATAATTATTGGTGTGTTCTTCCTATTATCAACTTTTGGAAGCATTCAAGCAAACACAAATGGCAACTCTGAATGCAATCATCTGGTTTTAAGCATCCCAAGTATTTTTTTAAAAAATATGTTGATAAATTATTATGTTTCATATGACTAATAAATTTTATATGGATAGATATGTCTATAACTCTAACTACACACAACCCTATCAAAGTTGTTATCCACCATATGGTCAACCCATTCCTCCTCCATATGATCATGAATTTATTAAAGAGTCTTGTGAAGAAGCATATGAATAAGGATATAAATAAGATAAGTTTAAGGCTCTTACATAATAAATACAAGATCTTAAGATTTAAGTTATCAAATAAGAAATCCAAGCTCTCACGAGGTAATTTCTTGGAGGTATTCTTCCCCAACAGCCATATCCATCTTACCAAGTTCCTAAACAACCTTCTCAAGGTCAATACCAAAATTTATATCCACCTAATATTATTAATACACCTCAATATAATTACTTATTATAATTTAGGCCTGATATGCTAAAATTAAAAAGGTTAATGAAGAAATGGGATGAAGAGATTGATGTGATCCATATTCATTTCATAGAAAAAATGAGAAGTTTAGTTCATTTCCTTATGAACAAGTGGAGATTGTTTGAGGAAGAATCCAAATATGTCATCAAAAAATACTTGCATGAAATGAGATGTTATATCCAATGGTGGGTTTATAGAATTTCAAGGTGGGAAAACAAATAAGTTGAGAGGAAACTTGTAGCTATTGAATAGACTCAAAAAGGCTATGGAGAAAGTGAAAATATGTTTGAAAAGAAAGTCTCTCCCTCCCATCCTCAAGAATTTTCCTATGTTTCATATTAGTCCTCTCATATTAATTTTCCTCATAAATATCCTATCCAATCCTCAAAAGAGCCTATTAACCTCAAAGTTCCAACTTAGAACTAAGAATTTGATGACAAGAATGAAAACTTTAGGTATGGTCAAAACACATTGCCTTCTCTTCAAAAACCTATAACTTGACCATATTGGAAGTCCATAAGAAAAGAGTTTAAACATGAAAATTAAGTATTAGTTGATAATGTGGAAGACATAGTTGAAGTTGTGGAAGAACTTTAAGAATACAATTAAAATCATGAACTTTTTAATGATTAAAATGAGGCATCTATAGCTCAACATAACCTTATTTCTCTCCAAGATTTATTTAAAGTGTCTCCTTCCACCCCCATACCCATAACTCCTAATATACATACAAACCATAAACCAATACACCACCCTCCCACCTCATTCCCTCTTGAAGGAGAACCCATATTATGGTAGTTAAGTAAAGAAGAAAAAATTTAGTTTGCAAATGATTAAGAAGATTATATAAGTTTTTGTGAAGAAAATTTCATCATAGGGACTCCACTTGATGAGAACAAGAAAAAGTCATCCTTATTGAGTCAATAAATATAATATATAGATGAATTTATAACAATTCATCAATATTTTTATCAAGGTATGTGGAAGACCTATCAAGAAATTTACCATGAGTATGAAGGTCTTGAGAAACTAGTTCTTGTAGGAGTGCAAAATGAGATTGTGGAGGAAGCATGAAAAGTTTAATTTGAACAACCATTTATTGAGGAACATCATGATGAAATTTATGATGACTATGATAATCATGATCATGGTCAAGAGAATGAATTTCAAGAGGTTATGGTTTTTTAGGATAAAGAGAGAAAAGATTATTGGATAAAACAAATTGACATATTTGAAGAACTTGAATAATTTTGTAAATTTGATGGTCAAGTAAACAATAATATAGAATAATATGGCCTCATGGAGGATAATGACCAAGATTGGATAGACTATATAAATCTCCTTAACGAAATTGAGGAGCTTTTAGTTGGTGAAAATTTTGATTATATTAAAAGTACCATAAAGGTTAAGGAAAAATGTTTTGTTGAAGCACCATTTGAAGTTGTAGCTAAGTAGTATCTTGAAAAAATTGATGTCATTAAAGTGCAAGGAGAATTAACCTTCATAGGTGATCTATTTTTATCTATCCTAATTACATTGAGTAACATGATAAAGAGGTTGGAAAATATCAAGAAGTTGAATAAATCAAGGAAAATTCTCAAAGGATAACTTTATTCATGAATTAATCTATCTCATGGAGCAAGATATGGTGTAAAATTACCCTATGATCAAAGAGGATAAACTTTCATTAGGTAAGTTTGTACATAACTTAGTTTTCTAAGGATGTTTGTGTTTTTCCTAAGTGTTCATATGAACATAAGTGTGTTTCTTGTTGTTTTGATTTGTGTGTTATTTATTTTATTTTATTTAGTATGTTTTTGTGTCTAATAAAAGGATTTTTAATGTTAATAATGTTGTATAAGTGACTCTATTTCCCAAGGATAGGAAAAGGTAACTAATCCTTAGCATATCAAGCATGTTACCCCTAGTATATTGCTAAAATATTGACTAATTTGACCCCTTAGTCAAATAATTTAACCCCAATTCAAGTGAAAAACTTCCATAGGTTCTCCTAGGACCTAAAATTTTCATCATGGTCATAAATGTGGTCTCATACTATGTTTTGTCTTGGTCACATTTGCCTAGGTTCATCTTATGTCATTTTATGTCCTCTTTGGACACTTTAATAAAAATTTATGGTTTCAACCAAGGGAATTTTTTTTAAAAAATATATCCAACATGTATTATATCATAAAAGTTTCATTAGTTAGTTTTTTAACTAAAAACTTAAAAGTTCAATGCTAAAACAAGGAGATAACCTATAAAAAAGAGAGTTTATGAAGTTGTATAGATTGAAAGAGAATTATAACACATGGGAAGACTTAAATAGGGTAAATTTATATCTCCATGGTCCATATATAATCTTAATTTGTTTTAAAAACTCCAATATTTCCAAAAACTAGTCCATTTCTCTCTCTATTCACTCCCTTTAGTAGGTTAAACAAGTCAACTGATTTACAACTGGTATAGATAAGAGGGGTAGAGTTGAGGTGAATGATTTTTATGTATGAAATTAGTATTCATGGAATTAAATTACATGGAAATGGTTTTTATATTTTTTTAATGTGCTTCATGAACCATCTCTTAGACTATTGATGCCTCCAAGTTGACTGGACATTCCCAACACCTTCAAGTTTTCTCATCTATTTACATGATTTCTAAGTGGTGTATGCATTTTTTCAAAGCATGTTATTCATATTTAGGTTGTTTTAATATTATTTTCCATGTGTGATCATTTAAGGTGATAAATATCACTCTCATTATGCTAAATAATGAGCATTATTAGTCTATAATATAGTTTTTTGATAGTGACAGTGTGTGTTTTTTTATCAGTGGATATATATCAAGATAATGTATCTATGATCAAACTATACAATAATGGAAACTAGTTTTTCCATGGAATACTTTCATTTAAGGAATTGGAATTTTATTGAGGTGAGTTTCTTGGAAAATGAGAATGGAATGGTTAAAGCTTCAACATGACAGTCACCTACAGTCACCTGTAGGGACATACAAAATATGGATGGACCATCAAAAACCTAGGACATAGATTGGGTTCAACTTCATGACTTAAATGAGTTTCTAAAGTCATATATTGTTCATAATGTTGGTCCTAGATTAGTTAAAACAACATATATAGGTTAGAGTTGAAAAATTTGCTTAAAGGGAGAGTTTACCTTAATTTCTCTAAGAAAGGGATCGTGCCTCACAATGTAACCTCTGTTGGTGAAGACTCTTGAGGTTTGAATAGGTTTAGTTGTTTCATACTAGTATCATAGGTATATAAGTAATGAATTGAAAAAATAAAATTATTTTTAGGTAAATTAGAATGATGGTTGAGTGGGATTTCATTTATTCAAGTTTCCACTTAAAATAATCAGTAAACACATTGCCTAAAGCTAATGAACCTATAGCATGTAGCAGTGACCTATAGTGCATTGTTGGTAAGGGATGAGAACAAGGTCTCAAGGTAAGAGTGGGTACATTTAGATATAAAATGATCCTATAAGTAATTATGGGTGTGAGACATATTACTTAGGCATGAAACAATCACCTATAGGTATCACAACTTCCTTAAAGTGTACCTATAATTGGAGTTACATATGTAGACTTATAATGGATTGATAGTATGGGGAATGATGCATTATTTAAAATTATATAATTGTGAATCCAAATGTGAAATGATATTAATGACCTAAGAGGAAGTGAGATGAGTATAATGGTTAGACATATAGACACCTATAGGAATCTATTAAACTCTTCCTAATTGTCACCTACCAGTGACATAGTCAAGCACATACAATAGACCAATCTGAATAACAAAAATGCAAATTGGGTGGAAATTATATGTATGGAAGATGAATAAATAAAGTTAATATTGATGATACCCATTTTCATAAGACCCTTAAAGGCATTAAACAAAACATATATTGACCTAAACTTAGTTTCTAACTCCATATCCAGTCAAACTAAATTCTACACGCAGTCTACAGACCTAAAGACCATTTTTTGGAATATATGATGTTGAGATATCTATGAGCATAAAAAATGTTTAATAATTGATATATAGGGTCAAAATTCCCTAAAAATATTATAATTAACTCCTTAAATTCATATGGATAGGGTAGATTCTCTTTTTTCAATCTCAAATAGAGATCACTCTTTAAGAAACACAATCTATAGATTTAGTGAATGAAGGGTAAATGAATGAATGAGAAAATATTGAATGACTGTATAATTTTGTGTGTAGTTTTATTAAGGGTTAAAATATATTTATAGGTACCTAAAACCATTTAGAATTTTCATAAGTGGATATACACTTGGAATTATAGTCTAGGTCTATTAGGCCTAAAACTAGGCCTAAACCTTTATAGGCTCCATCTTATTTTAGATGGCCATAATAAATTGTATAAATTTAATGGGAGAATATAGATGACTTAGAATCATTTTTTATAGGAAACAACATAAGAGTGGTCAATTTGACCATAAACCATCTCTGACCTACTCACAATGCATAAAAAGAGCTCAAAGGCCATTTCATTATGCTCAATTCTACATAGGCAATGTGCATGGTGCCTCTAGGGGTTGTTAATAGTTGATGGGGGTATTTATCTTGTCTTTATTGGATTTTTTTTGGATTTTTATCATCTAGTTTTTAAGAACCATTATTAATAGTCCAAGAGACCTAAAATGCTCTCAAAACCCTTGTTCAAATCTAATGTGAAAGAAATGAAAATATATGCATCTATAAATAGTAAAATTGTCATTAAAGTGATATATACATGTTTATAACTCTTCCAAGATCCATGAACTTCATTTGATCCATACTTTCACTTGTATGGATAGAAAAAACCTTAGTTTCTTATAGGATTTGAAGTGTGTTTCAGGTACAAAGGAGAATTAATGAATAAAAGTCACTATAATAGGTGTGTAGGTAATTTTTATAATCCCTCATACTAATATCTCATCTTATTTGTGCATAAAAATCCATTAGCTACATCATTCATGGTAGTCAGTCTTGAACTAAATAGTGAGGAAATTAAGTGACTACCTAAGTGTTATATGAGAAGTATGGTTTGAGGTTTCCATTGAGGTATATGATAGACCAAAATACAAAGGGGTATTAGACAAGTGTATTAAAACCTATAAAACACATATTCATGAGAAATTAAAAGTCACTTAGGTGACAAGTGCAAAGACATACCTAGAGATTTAATGAGTGGTTGCTAGAGAGTGAGTAACAATTGGTAAAGAGGGAGTTATTAGTTTGAGATGTTTAGATGACTATTATCTTCAATATTCCATATTATCATGATAGTGAAATGTGTCAAATCCACCTAAGGTATTTTAAGATAATCAAGTGGATTCATCACTAATAAGGTAGTTTCAATAAGAACCATGGAGTGGCTTTATGCCAACCTAAAATATGTGTCATGTTTGTGATGGAGACATGTCAAGGAAGACTTAATAACCTATTTTAAACTTAATTATATTGAATTGTATCTAATTATCATAGTTTTACACTTATCCTTGTGACCTTTCCACTTCTTGTATTCTCTCTCCTCTCCTATGCTCTATTTATACTAGCCTTTTTGGCATTTGTATCTAGTACACACCTAGTATGGTGAAGCCCTGCTAGTTTGACACCTTGTTTTTATTTTTAATAAGAATCTGAAGTTGATTTGATCTCTAAAATATTTTTCCTAAGAATATTAAGTGGTTTATGTGGTTGAAAAGTGATGAATGTCTTTTCCTTACTTCTATTCTACCCTTGCATGTTTTGTGTGAGTGATATATCTTATAACAAGTTTCATAAAGTGTATTTGTTTGTTAAGTGTGTCTTGAAGTGTGAGAGGGACTACTGGTGTCTAGTATCAAACCTTATTTTCACCCACCTCTAGATGTGTATAACAATATGCCTCTATGAGAAATACTTATGCTAAAAGGATAATGAGTTAAGGATAGTTTTGGTAGTCTTCATTATTAGTTCATATGCAAGTGTGTTTGTGGACTAATATTTGGTGTATCACCTCCATTATTATAGTTACACTATATTTCCTTCTTCCCTTTTCATCCCCAAGTGACTAGTTTAGTGTAGTGTGTGATCTTAAGAGATAAATCAAGGGAGCTAGCCATTGAACCCAGAGGTTTACCTTTGTTATAAGTAACCCACAGTGCTAGAGGTAATCCCATGTTATCCAAATATAGGAGAGGCTTGAACACCCTCTCCTAGGGTGTAATATTTTTCTATAATTATTACCTTAACCATACTCCTTATATGCCTTTTGATATTATCTTTAAACTTAATAGGTTTGACCTTTGAACCTTTTGGAACTTTGACCTCTGAAATATTGGAAGAATTAATCGTATAACTCTTGAGAACACTACCAATATACTCAATCAAAACTTTCTTAATATTTCTAAAGTTCATAGGTTTATCCTCAAATTTTTTATTTTGAGAATTCAAAATTTCAAGATTTATCCAATTCATTCCATTGAATTAATTGTTATTTAATAAAATAACCACTTCATGTTTGGGGAATGGGTAATTTCCTTATTTATATTTCAAAATTGAGGATTCCAAAGAGAGAAGAATGTATAAGGGGAGGCTGAAAAGAACAACATGTTTAAATTAATTTAGAAAAATGAAAATAGACCATCTAACAATATGGAACCTGCCTTAAAGTGTGATATATTTCATCATATGAAAATTAACTTCTCTAAAAGGCCTTGGTAGTGATTTATAGGAAAAACCATTGTGAAGAGCCTCCAAGGTTTCTCCTTACGAAAAATTTCCTTCTCTCTTTTATAATCCCTACCAATTTTGAAGATTTTAGTTTCCTCTATTTCTAACCCCATAATGTGAGATGTCATCTCTTCCATGATTTATAGTGTAACCCCATTGAAGTTAAGGATTATGTCTTCCTAGGTGTTAGACAAGAGAGTCAAAATGTGTTTGTCATGCCCTTCAATTTTATCGATGAACCTTGCAAATTCCCTAACTTGTAGAGACTCCAAAATAACCTCATTCTTTTTTAATTCTTTAGTAATTTTTGTCTCTATCCTATTTTACAACACCATAGTGACCACAAGAAATATAAAATAGGGGAGAATAAGTCTTTTTGAAATAAAATGGAATGGAAACTACAAAATCCCATAATTTATCTTCTTATTGCTTTTGATATTAGAAAAAAAAACTTGAAGGATGATTCCTGATTATAGAATATTCTCAAAGAGATAAAAAAAGGTTAAAATTAAATATAAAATACTAAGAATAAATACAAGCCTAAAGTCCCAATAACTTCTATGACTAAACTTGGGGAGGAGCCCCATATCCTTAAGTGTTTTTTTCATTAGAAATACCTTCACCCTTAATCCTCTAGATGATGTCCCAAGGAAGATCTTCAATGTAAATCTAATTAGACAAACCCAAAGATGCCACACCCATGTTAGATAGCTAATTAGATATCATTTTTGCTTCATGATATAATTTTTTTATAAGTACCTATTGCCTGGGTTTCAAAATAGAGATGGCTTTATCTACCACTTGATTAATAGACCAGCTAGGAGCATTTTTCCTTGATAGATAATTTAAAATATTTAAATAATCTCCTTATAAAATGAGCAATTGAACTCCCAGTTATTGATTCAATTTTAAACCCAAGAGAGTAGCAAGGGATTCAATTTAATGGCTAGATTTAATACCCATATCTCTAGTATAAGCTACCATAAAATTTCTTTGATGGTCTCTTAATATGCCTCCTCCTCTAGCTAGGCATAGTTTTCCTTTGGATGTTACATCAAAGTTAAGTTTTAACCATACCAAAGGAGGAGTTTTACATTTAATTATTTATGTAATCTCATCTTTAGGATCAATATTTGTAAGACTAAAAGGATCAATGTGCCAATTAAGATGTGGTAGTTGTTCAAATGGAAGCAAGATTTTGCATTTTTCATTAGGATCTATATTGTAGTTTTATAAAATAGGCTCAAATATAATTTTGGAAATAATTTTACTAACACATTTCTTATATCTAAAAATATTATTGTTACATTGTCCCCAAATTCCCCAAATTATGTGTGGTAAGGAGAGCTTCCATAGCTTTTTGAGAAGTACATTTTTAAAATGTCACTTCCATGACAACCACACTTCTAATAGAGAGCCAACATACACCCAATTGACATTAATTTAAGAATAAAAAGATCTAAATTTAATGTGTATATGGGAATGCACAAGTAGATGAAAAATAAATTTATTGTCATTTCCACATAGGATGCATATATTAGTCAAAGTGCAACCTCTTTTTCTTAAATTATCAAATTTTAGAATTCTATTTTGAACTACCATCCATTATAAAAATTTGATTTTAGGAATAAAATTTTTATCCCATGTCTTATCCCAATTAATGATGTTTTCAATATTTTTCTCCAATAGAATGTATCCAAATTTTAATTGGTTTTGGCCATTAAATGACTCTTTATAAACAAGATGGTCATCGTTATTTGAGTGGAAAGTGAAAATTTATAAACATGTTATTTAAGTTACATACCATGATTGTATCTTCCTAATTTATGTTTTCTAAACTCAAAATTTTCCATGCTTTCACTCATTCAACCACCTACCAGTATTAATTAACCTTGCATCCATACTTATTTTGGATGCACTCTTAAAATTCTTCCAAGAATGTATTTGTCTAAGAGGTTGATATAAAACCCAAGAATCTTTCCAAAATTTAACCTTTAGACCATTACCAATCGACCATTTAGAGCATGTGGATATAATATTTTTATTCAAAATCAAGAAATTCTAGAAATGTGAACCCTTGAAAAATTAATCTTCTTCAAAAATGCACATCATATATCGACCCTCTAAATATTTGAAAATAAATATTTGAGCCCATGTGTTTTTATATTTAACAAAACTCCATACAAACTTTGAGAATAGTGCTTTGTTCATCAGCTAGAAGTTCTTTAAACCAAGTCCTCCATACTTTTTATAGTAAAAAATTTGTTCCAAGAGACAAGATGGAATTTATTTATCTCTTCTATTATAGTCCAAAGGAAATTAGGTTAAATTTTAATCAACTTATATTTGATTCTCTATGGAAGACTAAAAAAAGAAAGGAAGAAGGCTTTGGAAAATGCTTTTGATTAATAAATGTTTACTTGCCTAAGCAAGAAGATTACCTTTCCATCCTGATAACTTCCTTTGAAATTTATCAATTAATGGATTCCAATCATAAATTGAAAGATTATTACTATAGAGATGTATGATAAAGTAAGAGGAGGACACATTTGATTTGATAGCCTAAAAAATACACAATTCTAATTTATCTAGTAACAAGGGTATTAAAAAATATACAAATATATTATAAAAAGTAACCTTTTGATTTGAGGCATGTTTATACATTAACATAATTATTTTTAACACTCTATCTTCTTGAACAGAATCCTCAGCTAGAAGAGTGGTGTCATTTATGAATTATTGATGAGATGGGCTCAACATGTTGTGTTGGTCTTAATCCTTTCAAGTCTGCTAACTCCATTAAATTTGAGATGAATATAATTAGATATTCAACCATGATGATGAATAATAAATGGGATAGGGAATCCACTTATTTTATTCCCTTGTCACTTTTTCAAAAAACTTGGGCAATGCCAATCACAAGCATTAAGAGCATATAAGTAGATATGCAAGATCTGATAATTTTTTGAAATTTATCTTGAAAGCCAAATTTAGTTAAGAATATATCTAAAAAACTCCAATATAATATATCATATGCCTTACCCATATCCAATCTTAAAATCATTGTATCATTATTACTCTTATCCATAAAGTGAGTAGATTCATGAACAACAATAATACCATCTTAAATTTATCTGCTAGGGATAAAACCTCCTTATTGAGTTTGAATAATAGTTTCCATAATTGGATAAAAACTTAAAGATATCATCTTAGTGATGATTTTATAAATAAAATCTATAAAAATTCACTACCCCTTCCTTATTAGGGGTTAACACTATAAAGGTGTGATTAAATTCTCATAAAAATTAGGCTGAAGTGAAGAGTTAATCAACAAATCCAACCACATCATCACCTATGATATCATAAATTTTTTGGAAAAAAGAAAATGGAAATCCATATGGTCCAAGAGCTTTATCTATATTCATTTTGGAAATTACAAATTTGAGATCTTCATTAGTTGTGTCAGCTAAAAGTGCATCATTATTCTCTTGCTTCACCAATTTAGGAATCATATGAAGGAATTCTTGTTCAAATATTATGTTTATCTTGAAATAATTTTTAAACAAGTTTGTAAATAACTTTACACTCTCTTGATTAATACAGTCTATATCAGATATGATCTGGGCTTCACTATCTATAATTTCCTTGATGCAATTATGATTGTTGTGTTTCAAAGTCGACATATAAAAAAGTGAGTGTTTCTATCTACTTCTTTGAGCCAAATATTTTTGGATTTTTGTCTCCAAAGGGTCTATTCCCTTGTATTGATAGTATCATATTCACACATGAGTTATTTTTCCTTGTTCTAAGTCTCAATAACATACCCATTACTTTCTATCTCTTCTTTTTTATTTGATAAGGTAAGAAAACTAGGTTTTATAGGGATCTTGGAACCATAAAAGTGAAATTTAGAAGTATCAACAGGCCAAAACAAGGCCACCCATAAAAAATATCAAAAACAAACTATACTAAACTAAAATCAAGGAAAAGAGAAACATAAAATATTAAGAGAGGGTACCTTCTTCATTGAGATTCTTCACAGGAATATCATTCTTAACCTTTGAGATCTTATCCTATGTGTGGTTACCTGGTCCTTATACTGCCTCTCTTAGAAGAATCATATTTGTCATCTTTTACCCTTGGACCTATAGGGGAGTCTTACTTATGGGTTCTAATTTGGGGGGACTAGGAAAGGGGTTTCCATGATCTTTGGTGATCATTTGATAGAGGTCTAAGTAGGTTTAGAGGATAATATGAAAGACTACATAGTAGACTTAGCCTACCTATGAAGGGTGTTCTACTCTTGTATAATATTGGTGAGGGTTAGCCCTACCTCCTACACCTTAGAATTGAAATTCTCTTACTATGACTTATTATTATTCATATCCTCTGATAGAATGGAGTTACCCTTCTATGTGGTCTCCTCAGGATTTCTCTCATCAAGGGTGATCAGCTTGGGTTTAGGTATAAAGAAATTGAGGGGAAGGTCATCAATAGGGGATTTGGAAAGATTGGCCTAGGAGGTGATCTCAAAAGGTTGGTATCATCCCAAGGTGGGTTATTCCTCTTGGTATACCTCTTGAGATCCCTCCTCGGTAGAGGATCCCCTTTGAGGGACCTCCTTCCCTTATAGGGTTTGGCCATGTTTGATGAGGAGAAAAATTATCCCCCAGTGTAGAATATGGTTGGTCTCATTTACTTGATAATTTAAGGAAATTAATTTAAGAGATTTAAGTAGGAAGAAAGGTAGGTTTATCTTATATCTTATAAAGTGATTCAATAACAAAAATTATGGGAAAATATTAGTGTAGATTTACCCTCAAGGGTCATATAAAACATTACCTAGAGACAAATTTCCAGCCAATGGTGAGGAAGATCTACACAAAGGAAGCTTTTCTTGTTAGTCTTCACAAACTCATTCTTCCAAAAAAATCATTGAAGGATCTCATTCTTCTTTGTTTGGTTCATGGAGGCCTTAGTCCCCTCATAGGACATGTCAGTCACCTGCCCAATAAACTCCTCTGTAACAATAATTTTTATGCCATGAATTATCACCTTGCATTTGTTTTAGGCCAATAAAAAATCTTGGACCATGTTGGCATCATGCTTGGTGATTCTCACCATAAACTCTATGAAACCCCACATTTAAGTTTTTCCAAACTATTTTTTTCTCCTACACTTCTATGTATGAGATGGGCTCAAGCCTTTCCCCATCTCCTCCCATTGAAGCTGTGGTAATAGAGTCGAGGAAAGAAGGTGGATGGTTCTAGATGGAGTGATTTTGAGCAATGTGAATGGTTTTTAGTAAGCTTGATGATATAAACGTATAGTAATAATGCCTCCTGATATGATCATAATTGCATATCATCATATTTAAAAACCACCCCTTGAATGAAATATTACATGTGTATGGTGACATGATGTCCCATTTAAATATTGTTACTTTTGTCCCATAAGGATTTGAGGATGTTATTAGTAACATTGATTCCTTTATGTCAGTTGGTTAAAATGTGGAGTTCTACTCTAATGATGGTGAGTTGATCTACCACCCCATTACTTTCCTACTAAGTATGAGAAATTTGAATATGTGTCATTCCCCTCAATATTTACTTGGCATCATCCATGATGTCCTTAATGGTATGAGAGGGGGTTATTTTCCCTTATAAAGCATCATGGGACCAATCCCACTCAGTTCCATATATCAATATCAAAAATTCACGTTCACATGGATGTTAAAGATCCAATAGAGTGAGATCTTCATGGATAAAAATGGGTCCCTTTTTATTATAATGTAGACTTAGCCTAAGTTTTACCCTAAGGTTTTTTATTATATTTATCAATACAATAAAACCTTAGGGTAAAACTTATGTAATAACTTTAATTATTTAAAGGTTATTCATTTTATTAAGTTTTAAATACATATATTAAAGACTTATGTTATAATTTGGTCTAGATTCTAAATGGTGAGCTCACTTAATCCCATTATGACTATAGGAGCCAATCATGTTCGACTACCTAGATCATAATTAATGACCCATGTTTACTCAAATGAGATCAATTAAATGGTATGTATGAATTCAAAGTTCCTATGGGACCTACTATATTTCATGAGCTTAAATTTGACATTCTCATGACCATAATTAATGTTTGTGAGGCCATCAAAATTTATCCCTATTGATAATTATGCCATCTTAAATTTAATGTTCTCACGACCATCAAATTATGTCTGTGAGGTTATCATTGATGTCTATGAGACCATCAAATTTTATCCACTATGGATAATTGTGTGATATTAAATTTGATTTTATCACAACCATCAAATGACATCCGTGAGGCCATCATTGATGTCTATGAGACCATCAAATTTGACCACCTATAATTAATTATGTGAGCTTAAATTTGATATTCTCATGACCATAAATTGGCATCTAAGAGGCTGTCATTGATGTCTATGAGACCATAATTAATTTTATCTCAAGGACCAATTTTATTTGGATAATAAACATGCTTAGTGTTATATACTTCAATGTTAAAATTGATTAGATTTTTGACCCATCATAGATTAATTAGATCTATTCAAAGCCATGTTTTAACTTGAGACCCTTATAATTATGTTTAAATTTACATAAAAACCATGGATTTAACTTAAATATCACTATAATATTTAATCATGTTTTTAAACATTTGGCCAAATTTTAGTCTAAAATTTTATGCTTGGTCCATATATGTTTCATAGTTATCTGGTCTATTTTATTGGCTTGATATAACTAATATAAGGTCCTATTATTATCAGAATTAACTTATAGATTTTACCCTAAAGTCTTACCATGTTTATTAATATGTAAAACCTTAGGTTAAAAACCTTACATTAAGTCCCTTTTATTATTTGGGGTCCCCTTTTTACTATGTTCTAAACCTAGCTTAAAAACTTTAGCCTAAGGTTTATTTAATGTTTATTAACACAAAATAAAACCATAGTCTAAAGTCTTTAACCTAAGTTATCTATGTATCTCAACCCTAACTTAAACATCATACACCTTTAAAAGATCTATGGCTCATGTTCACTTAGACAAGATTGATGTAATAGAGTATAGCTAAAGTTAAAAATTCAATAGAACATCAAGCAAGCACATAATCACCATGTGGTGAGAATGTGTTATCTAATAAGGTTGACAAGGTGCAAAGCTTAAAAAGCCCATAGGACTACCAAGTGGCATAACCTTGGGGCCTAGTACAATTTTTTTTTAATGGCATATTACTCTTGAGATCAAGATCAATGATTCACATTGATCCATGTAGAATGATCCAACAAAGTGAGATAAACCTATTTTTTCAAATGACAACAATCATGTTTTCAAAAATTAATGAATAATCTACCATGAAAAGTGCCATGTAGATGCCATGATGATGCCACATGGGTAAAAAGTGATAAAACTAGATATTTTATGAGATCAAAAAAGCAAAGGTATAAATTTCAAGGTCCAAATCAAATCTAAGACACAAACTCATTCAAGTGTAAAATTTGTTACCATTAAAGCTCAAAAAACACTTGTAGAAAAGCCCTAGCATGTCTAAAAGCCCTAATTTGATCTTAGAGTGACCAAAATCAAGCTTGAGAGAGTTAAATCACCATCTAAGTAAGTGAAAACTAATCCAAAGGTGAACTATAAACCACTAGTGAGTAATTTTGTAAATTCATGGTCATGGTGGCTCAAAAATAATAAAAAAAGGACACAACTCTATATAACCACAAATTTAGAAAGGAGAGTCTTTAAAGATATCAAATTTGATAATGTAGCCTTGAACACTAGAGATAACAATTGGTCCATAATTTTTTGTACCATTAAAGATCTATGAGCCATTACAAGAGAGGATGAAAAGCTTACATTAGTCAGCGAGAGACACTATGACCTAGTCACCATTCAAATGACAAGTCTTCACTATGAGGTAGTAAAACTAAAGTTACTACATTGCATCGATGTTAGTGTTCTTATTTTTAAGGATTGTGAAAATGATCAAGACATGATAGTACATAAGCATAATTTTAGAATAATTTATTATATCTCCCTTATTGCCTTCAAGAATCACTACAAGGCACCCAAGCCTTAGGTGGATTTTCCCATAATAAGAGAATGGTCTAATAATAATGACCTAAAAATTGTCCTTACCCCATGGTTATATTTAGGAACCAAAGTAATCTCTGACCTCACTGGGAGGATCCTAGTCACTGAATTTAGGACTGCTATTAGAATAATTATGACATTGCTTAATGTATTGTCTAGAAACCCCTCCACCACCTATGTCAACAAAATTTGGGTCCTTTTGGTGTATTTCATGGTTTAGAAAGGACTTACTCCCCCTCTTGGAGAAATGATCAATATTTTATTGAAATAATAATTCTCTACAAGAAAAAAGAAAACTAAAAACCATTTCTATATGATGTATTATCTTTTGGACGTCTTGCTATTCACTACCAAAATCTCAAACATAAAGTAATGGTGATCTTATGGGAGATAAACTATCTCTCAGTATTATTCTAGATTGTATATATTTAAGTACAGAGACCATATTTAGTTCATATGTGACTATGTATACCCATCCTTAGTTGAATCCATTATAGGGATCCCTATGATGAGGGTCAACCCTTTGATCAAAAATTATGTTGAGCTCATTGGGGGCATTAGGCTATATCTAGATTGCACTATAATCTAGATAGAAGGAACCATGAGCCAACCCCTTAGGTTACCAGTCCATGTACCCACAAAGTTGGTAGAGTAATAAGTCGCATACTAATTATTCCATAGCATATATGGTTTATTTAAAAACAAAATTAAAGGACTACTCCATTTTTTCCATTAACCATTAGTATGACTATGTTTTAGAATTGGGGCCATATAGAGACTATCTCCAGATGCAAATCCTCCTTTAATCTATAGATTGATGAAATGAGACAATGGAACCCCTATGAAAGGGTTTTAAAAACATTTAAAGGATAATCAAATAAACATGACTTATCAACATCACCTTGGTATCTATGACCAATTATACACTAAGGCTTATTCATTCACAAAGGTGTTAGCAAGATTGAAGAAACTCAACATTAAGCTAGAGGCTAAGTTAATGAGAGATTAAAATCTAAGTGAAGATATATGATAGATGCACCCTAAGTAGTACCATTTTTTAAAAGGACCATCTTTTAGACCTCCTCCCATGTAGCCATAATTAGAGACACAACAACCTGAGACACAATTTGCACAAGGGTCAGATGAGAAGAGACTGAAGGAAAGAAGACTTGGTGAAGTAGCACCATCTTCAATTCAACTTGAGGAACTAGAGTCATAGATTGAATAAATTGACATAATTTCATTGGATCCTAAGGAGATAGTACGTGATGCCTTAAAAACACTAGCTAGTGCTTATGAAATAGATGAATAAGAAGTATAAATAAAAGAACCTCAGTCTCAAACTAAGGAGGAAGAAAAATAAGAAAAGGGAAATGAAGTAGCTTTGGACATGGTCCTAATTACAGTCTAACCCAAAAATAAAGCTAATCTATCTCTAATTGAAATCAGGGGCAAGAATCCCAAGCTAGCTTTCACTCATCCTTAGAGTGAAATCAACATTTTTAGTGAAGACAGTCCAATTTATGGCCCTTCCATTCTAGAATACTTCATATATGGAAATTTTCAAAAGTTTCCAACCATGCACCACCATTTGGCTATTATAAAGTATATTAAAATCCATGTGCATGATGAATTCAATCCATATATTATGTCATTGTAACAATAGGAAATAGAAAGATGCATGGATACTCTTAGAACTTTAAGTGGATCACAAGCTAAGATCCCTACTCTTCAAGTGATAAAATCATCAATGGGAGCTTGGGTCAATGTAAAAATGGCTAGCATGGAAATATTAATTGAGAAGAAAGCCATGGTTGAAGGTGAATAATCACCTTTAAAAATATTGAACCTTTTATTGGTCTAAATCTAGTGGTAGGGAAAAATCTATGAGATGTTTGAGGAAAAAATCCTTAAAGTGGCCCAGAATCAAAATGATCAATTATAAATAATGATCAATTGAATATTATAGGAAAACAATAATTTAAAATATTTTTTTGTCTTATCAATTCATGAGGATATATTCAATAAGTTTGAGGACACCATGGTTAACATATTTAGATCTTTAAAGGTAGTCATGAGCAGACAAAGAGAAATAGAGAAGCAAATCTCTAAATTAATAGTCCAAGTTAGCCAATGACAAGCTAAAAGTCTTTAGGTGAAAGAATTTAGCAAGGCCTTATCTAAAAATCTTTTCCCAAATTTTAAAACTATCGATAAGGCACATTTGAATATGGCCATGGCCATATCAGTTGACAAGATTGAGGACCTAGATAGTTGGTCTAAAATAATAGAAGACCTTGCCAAAGACTTGAAGCAGTTAAAAGATGGAATATATCATATATCTTATACAAATTGATAAATAATCCCATATTCCTCATCTCATTTATTCTCATCACTGATAAAGAGTTCAAACATAGGACCTTTCAATTCATGTAAGAAGTAATAAACTAGGGGCAAAACTAGACAATAGATGGTAACATGAAAGTCATGGGCTTACTCCTATCATCTAAGGAGAAAATGGGAGATGTTAGGGGTATCAAATGAGATATAGATAATATTTAAAATAATATTAAATACCTATATTATCATGGAAAGGATATTTCCCTAAATCTAATGGTGGATCTTCAGTTTATCAATGAGCAACATCACAAATTAAAGATCCTTTAGTAGAAATAAGAGGCAACATCAACATAGGGTCTAAAAAGTTTGTTAGGAATAATATTTTCTATAACTTCATAATATTTTTAAAACTAAATATTCCTTTGTAAAGTCATGTACAATTTGTATAATCACATTGCTTATAGGTTAGTTCATATGGAAAAGTCTAGTGTTTTTAAAAATTTTGTAGAAAGGATAATTGTCCTTACACTTGTACACTTATAATCTGATATGACTGAATGGTATAACACCTTAGCATTCTATAAAATGGATTATTACCATTTATAATGGGAGGGAGTTTGTGAGCTAAAAACTCATGTAAAATTAGAGTATTTAATGCAAGCATAGAATTCTGAAAAGATTATCTCATCTCATTTGTGTGAATTTTTATAAGGATTCTCTCTCATTTATTTGTTCTAAATTATATATTTGAATAGTTTGTAGACTCTTGGTGTGTACCTTTAACTATAATTTTTAGCTTGTGCTTATGATAAGATAACTAGAGGTTCTCTAGTTTACTTAATTTTATTTTCTCTACATTTGTATATGTGCATTAGATATTTCCTTATAGGGGTAAATATTTAAAGTAAGCTTGGTTCTTATTTACATTATTTTTACTTTCCTTAGAAGTTTGCCTAATGTATGGTAAGATTTGAGCTTAAGTTGTTTCATAAAACACATTGGTTTTAACTTCATACATAGGAAACATTTGAAATTTTTCATGATGTATGACATAAAGATCAGTCACATATTTCTTCTCTGCCCTAACCTTCCTTTTGTTTTTTTTAAAACCAATTCACTTTAGATTAAAGCTTCATTATATATGTATATATTAGTTTATATTTAGACTTAGATTGAGCATAATTCATCTTAATTATCATAGATCATCTTCCTATTTATAAAGATTTATAGGCCATGGTGGCTCCCAACCACCAACTAATATAACTATTGTGAAATAGTCATATATTCTACCTCTATTCCACCATCAATAATAGGATTATCACAAACTATAACTCATGATCTAAATTCTAAAATAAGAATTGTTTATTAAACACTTTGAGCACCTTATGATATATATTTAGGCATCAACATAGTGTCAAGATGAAAGAATAATTTAGGAATAGGTGATGGACTGAATCCTCTACATTCTAGTATATTGGGCATCTATTGGGGACAATCAATCCCCTTTTGGCCATATTATCCACCTTCAATATTTTATCCTGCACCTCTAGATAAAATAAAAAATTAACTTTAGGATTCAAATGCTTGACCCAAATATTTTTACATAAATTCCATTCCCTTTCTATATTAAGATCAGTGGCATGTCCATAGGCCATCGAGTATCATCCATTATCTTCAGTAGCCCATATAATGTGATCTTCCTTCTAGAATGTAGGGATATGAATATATTTCATCGAAGAGTTAATGGACTAAATAGATAGTGATTCTTCTACTGAGAATCTATCACAAGGGAGTATTTTATTGATTTTTACACCTTCATTCATCACCTAATAATCTTTGATTTTAGGTCCTCA
>JARHVA010001711.1:1750000-1790000 GCA_037957365.1 Torreya grandis
ATGTGCCAATATTCCCCCAACATGGGCATGCCCCTAATGTAGGAAGGTTTCCCATGGGTGTGATCAGTGTCATGCATATGTATGTCCATGTATCATACATAACGCTTATGTATATCATCCAACTCATGTATACCATGAAAATCAAGTGGGGATAAATTATATATGTAACTCACCATGTATATGAAAAATGACATTAAACATCTATGTGTGTAATGGAAGCAATTTGTGCATAGGTGTTGGTTTTGCATTTTTTAACAATTGAATGTTTTTGAACTTTTTTATATATTTTTTTTGTAATTTTTAAAATATATACAAGAAAGCACTAAGTTTATTAATAAATTCCAAATTTATAATATGTGAAGAAGAGTTTGAGGCATTTGAATAGTCATTAAAATATATTGGCATATATTGTGAATCAAGTATAATATCAAATCAATATGAATAAATCAAGTGGTATGCCTTCACAAAATGGAAAATTCATGTCTCAAATGATTATGTGAAATAACTCATAATAGATGCATGGCCCCATTTGGAAATATTTAATGTGCAAATTCCATAAAATTTATAGGCATATAATATATGTGATAATGTAATTTGAATGTGTGTGTTGACAAAATAAATAATATATAGTCAATATGGAGAGGTGGGAAAGTGTTATGCCATATCAAGTTGTAACACTCCCCAAATAATATGTAAAAATATAGGGATAATGTAAAGGGTTATGAACATGTGTCATTTTAGGATAACCAACATTAATGTATTTAATATTAAAATGAATCAAAAGGCAAGAGATAATGAAACACAATAATAAAATCAAATATAAAATATAAAATAAAGGTCAATGATATAGCATACATATATTTCCATGTTAAAATAGACAAAATGAGGAAACAACAAGTGAACTCATGAGAGGGTGATCTAGAAATAAATCAATAAATAATAATCTATGTAGAATTACCTACATTTATGATATCATACGAATAGAGGTTAGTAGTGTTAACCTATGATCCCATCAAGGGTATGTTTAAACTATGTATTGGATCATCCCACATAGTATTTACCTCTAGATAAATAATAATATCAAATATCCACATATCATTTTAACTAAAATAATCATATTTGAGTATCTTATTTATCTTTTTGTTTGTTTTTCAAATCATTTATGATCAATTATTACATTTTACTCCATATTATGTGTGTATTATAGTGGAACCCATCCAAACAAACACTTAACTCACATATGCACACACACACACACAAACACACACACACACACACACACACACACACACACACACACACACACACACACACACACACACACACACACACACACACACACACACACACACACACACACACACACACACACACACACACACACACACACACACACACACACACACACACACACACACACACACAAACACACACACACACACACACACACACACACACACACACACACACACACACACACACACACATGGCACCCAACTACTCTCTCCCTATGTGTGGTGCTATTTTACTTATTTTTGGATGTTTAATTATTTTTTTTCATATTTTATACCATGTTGGATTATGATCATAATATTATAAATTTGAATGTTATGCATTTTTTAGAATCATAAATGATGTCTTAAATCTATTATAATCACTATTGTCTAAGTGTAATATAAAATTATTACACTATGGGTAACACATATATTAATTTGTCTATAACATTTTTAGATATAAGAAACCAGTAATCTAATGTAACAAATTGATCCTTCACAATTAAGAGTGTGGTGTATATCAGTATTACATGGCCTAATTGTTCTATTAATTACATGATACATTTATTACGCCCTCTTTGTGATCAATTGTGAATTATTCCTCATAGTTATCTTTTATGAATAATTAGATAGTTATTGGGTTTTTTCATGGATTGTTGTGTAATATATGTGACCATTTATCTTGTTGGATGTTTACCAAAGTAGTAATTGGTGTGTTCATCTTAGGCATCCTTGTCTCTAATTATTTTATTGTAATACTGACTTGCTTATTAAATTTCATAATTTTTATTATAATTCTACATAATTACTTATTTCATATGCAATTATTTGATTATAAGTAAATTATAATCTCTATTTTTAATGTGATAAGAGAGCCATGGATCTATGCCTTATGGATGGTAAAGTGATCAAGTTATTATCAAGAAACATTTGTAACATACTAATTTGTTTGGTTTGTGAACTAGGCATTTTTAATAATGTATAAATGGATGTGGAAGGATTGTTAGGTACACTCAAAGGTATATTTTCTAGTTTAATTTCAAATATGAGAGTGGAATAGTCTATATTGGTTGACATTGCTATCACATGTATTCTAGTTTTGTTGTGATGCAATCTATTTTCATTAGTATTATTATGTAACCATAATCTAGCTCGATCAATATTATTTAAATAGGATATAACCATTTGATTAAGTATTATATTTGTTTGAATTTCTCTCTCTCTCTCTCTCTCTCTCTCTCTCTCTCTCTCTCTCTCTCTCTCTCTCTCTCTCTCTCTCTCTCTCTCTCTCTCTCTCTCTCTCTCTCTCTCTCTCTCTCTCTCTCTCTCTCTCTCTCTCTCTCTGTGTGTGTGTGTGTGTTTGTGTGGATGCTTAATATTTTATATTAATAATTACTAATTTTTTGTCTCTTTTGTCTAAAACCCTAATTATGCTTGATTGACCAAAATATACCTTAAAATGGGTTAGTACTTTGGATTGGATAGCCCCAATAAATCCATATAGAATGGATGATCATTTCCTATATTAAAATACTTTGAATAGGGATAAAACCATACATATTTCTCCCACTTAGGTTTGTGTGTGAAAAATCATGAAAAATAAAAAATTTAATCCCATTTTTTGTCTTTAAAATTTGGTAGCATGTAACTTTGAACTATTCATATTTATAGTTTGGCTTTAGACTAATCTAGGGTTTTTCACTGAAGATTTTACATATTTATATGCCTTGTAAATAATGTTACAATAGATTAAGAGAGAGTCCAAGTGATTTAACTATTTTAGGAATATTGATGTATGATTCCTAGTTTAGTTAAGGGTCTGGAATAGGAAATTAGTTAATAAATATGCAATAATTAAGCTACTAATTTGTATAATTTGACTATAATTTGAATCTTTCTAAAAATAGTAATAAGGGAGAGAGAATAATAATTAGCTAAGAACTAACTGAGATGGTTGTTATAAGGTCTGAAAATCACTATGTAAGATTGGGATACTATCACAAATAATGATCTAGACTTTGTTTATTGATTGGATAGGAGAATAAAAATAGGACACCCTAGGGTCTGGCATTATATTCCTCTTCTTCCACTATTGTCTAGGATATCTAAGCTTTTTGGGTTTTGTTTATTGTGTCTGTGTGAACCTGCACATGAAATTTCAACTATTGAAAGTTTATGGAGCTCCTTGTAGAGCTGATTTGGTATTCAAATCATAGACTCCATTATTCTTTGACAAAATTTGGGAAAGAGGGGAGGTTAGTATGTGTAATATGTATTGAACGTGTATCCACACCGCTTATGTGGGCATGTTTCCTACATACCAATACTCTGAAGAGGATTCAATCCATATATAGTTCTCCCACTTGATGTGCTTTATGAAATTATGTGTATGAAGATGAAAAATGCTAAACTAGATGTGCTTGAGGTCGATAGGGATTAGTGTGAGGATTTGAATAAGATTTTAGTATTATTGGTTGGATGTATGCAAAGAATAGTGAATATTGTTTGAGTAGTCTTGATTGTATTCTTGCTTGCTTTGTGATATTTTCCAACCCTTTATAAATGACCTTTGAATGGGATTTTATGGGGATTTGTTGGTTATGGGTTGAATGTGGTCATATTAGGATAATAAAATGGGGGATAAGAATTAGAAAAAAATTGATTGTTAGAGGTAAATAGTCCAAGTTGGGAACTATGGTCCTAAGGGTATGAGACCTAGGGGGATGGATATTTCATGGAAATAAAAATCTAGCTCAATTGGGATCAAGTCTAGAAGGCTACGGATGATTGGGAATCAGTGAAAAAAATACTATCAGGGTTATGAAATAAATCAAGAGGGACCTATGGGTTGGGTGTCACAAGCCACACTCAAGTTACCGATTTTCACATTTTATATGACTACATTTCCCCCCCCCCCTTTATTATAGTGATGTATCAAATCCAAATACTAGGATAAAGGAAAAATAAAAAGTGTACCTAAACTTACCTACAAGGGTGAAGGATCATGAAGCTTTGTGATGCTAGGTATGCATAGAGAGAGCACATTGTGAAGTATAAATTTACAATAGAAAACAAATAATAAATTAGTTCTTATTAGATGCAATATATCTAAAATAAGAACATATAATGTTGGGTAAGAGAGAGAGGAAGAAAAAGGAATGAATACACCTCACTAGGTACATGAACTAATACAAAACCTATTGTGATGTTGAGTGGTGTTGAGTAATGATGAGTAATGCTAGATGATGTTATACCAAGAATAATATTATAAATGGAGCTGAGTGCTTAATTCCCTGAGAGTGGCTCAAGAATTAAAAGGCTAGCCTTTTGGCTCCATCATCACCTACTAAGTGAATTTATGTGATCATACATGTGCTAATCAATTTTTAGACTGTGTGTCTAATCCCTCAGAGTAGGTGGCTCAAGAATACAAAGGCTATCTAGTCCTTTGGATCCATCATTGCCCCATGAATTGAAGCTATGAATTGATACTAATATGAAATGTGTGTCATATGATATGGCTCCTAAATCCCATGAATGGTTTGTAATCTAAAAATGTTACATGGATAGCTAAATGTATGATGGAAAATAGGCCACTCCAAAATGTGGAGATTAGGTTTATATGAAAGCCACTCTAAAATTGGACACTAGGCTTTTATTAAATCCATTCCAAAATGTAGAGGTTAGGCTTTTATGAAATCCACTCCAAAATTATTCCAACCACCTATAGATGGAATAAGGCATGCAATTATTGAGAATGTTTGGGTAATGTAATAAAATCAAAAAGAAAAGAAAACAAATGTGCCATGTACATTACCCCTAATCACTGGTGTCTAAAACATGGATTTTGATATGGAAGTTATACTAACTATCGTATCTAGAATTAGAAGTGAGATCCATCATGATATGCATGATGCCCCTTATATCTAGATTCCCTAAGAAAAAGTGTACTAAAAACTATTAATTTTGAACTAGTTTAAATGTACATAACTATATCTAAACCTACTTTTCTACCTACTTCTACAAAGTTTTATTTTTTTTTCTATTTGGATAGGAGCACCAAAAATGGACACTAGAGGGTCCAATGCTATAGTCCAATCTTATAACTATTATCCTATGCTAAATTTGATGACTATTCTAAAATTATCACTATTTACCTGGTTTTTTCTACCTAGTTTTAATTCTAGTTGTTGTTTTCAATGTTTTGAAAACTAATTTTTTAACCATTAAGAGATCTAATATCTATGATAAAACCCTTGTTTTTTACCCCCTCTTATGAGGGTAGGAATGAATACCTTGTAATGACCACCTTGAGAAGAAAGAGCCCTATAAGTGTGTTATGCTACAAAGATACATGGTATATAGATGATAATCAATAAGATATCTCAAGATATAACATGGTTTGTAATGAGATATTTTTAGATTAATAGGGGTATGCTAGATAGATATAACAATGTAATATCATGTGCAATATAATGAACTAGAACTAGATGTTTGGTTAGTTGTTAGTTGTCAAGGAGGGATGGAGCATGATGTCCATCATGGCATCCCATAAAGCAAGATAATGCATGATGTGGATCATGGAATTGCAAATAGTAAGAAGCAAATAAGAAACAAACACACAAGGCAAGAAGAAAGAAGCATACAAGATTGGCCAAAGGGCCAAACAAATAAGGTCTATGGGCACATCCAACTCAAAATGGAAAGAAAGCATACAAGGCATGTTCTAATGTCACATCCACATATAATTGAAATAAGTAAGGTTGACATGAGGGCCATAGGCATATAGAAGAGTATAAGAAAAGGACATTGGAAAATATCCTAAGTCACACACAAGAGTAAAAGTAAAGGACATTACCAAATTTCCTAAGGTAAATATAATAGATAAAATAGAAACTAAGAAATTAAATCATATCTAGCTAAACAAAGCAAGAAAGGAGAGCATGCAAATACCATAATAACAATCGCATCTAACTAATCAAAGCAAGAAGTGAGAGTATGTAAGGCATGTAGTATAAGACTAGGTATATGATAAGAAATATATAAGTTTTATATACTAGTGAAATTTTGATAGAGTAATTAGTGTAAGATAGTAAGTAATGTACATCAACATGATAACTAGAGTATGTGATGTAGGAATGACATAACCTGGATGGTGTAATCATGTAGAATATGCCCCTAGTGGGTAAATATATTAGTGTGTGTCTCAAATGTAGAAGTATTATACCTTCTCAATGGGTAGAGTAAAGCAATCAAGGATTTGGAAGTCATTGCACACACTCAAAGAAGATCAAGTGAAGCATGGTAATGTAGATAAATCAATAAAAAATAACATAGAATAGTGAATGTATGTCTAGCATAGTAGTATAAATATAAATAATGGATGATGCATACAATTGAAATATTTTTTGTATTATAAATATTTGAATATTTTTATATTTTTAAATGTTATATTATTTTTGTATTTTTGGAATAGAAGCTATGTACAAGCAATCATAAAGAAATTATATACAAGAAACTGAGCAATTATGTACAAGAAAACTAAGAAATTATGTACAAGTAAGGCTAAGGAGAGATGATACTAATTGATGAGTCTCATGCAAGACTCCCTATCATGGTGTCTTTTATTAAGGAGAGGGATCATGCATGATCATGAAGCAGATGGAATGGTTGAGACTGTGGATTTGAAAACTATATATGATATAAATGCTTTAAAATATCTAAAGTAGAAACCAACTATGGGGTCCCCTTATAACTCTAAGAAGTGGATTCAACTATAGGGATCTTAGGGATGCATATTATAGAAGGAAAATATCTTTGAACATGTGCTCTATGTATAGAGGTGTGAGACCTCAATGATACTACCTTGGGTGTGAACACTATAGCTAGAAGCTATCTATAATTCTGAAACTATGGTTGCTCTAAAAGAGACCTTTATGGAAGTGTATAAAATCTCTATGCTAGTGATGGAGGCCTCAACTATGTTTTAATCTAAACTAGAGGAAGAACTAAAACTAGTGGAGAAACTAAAATTAGTGGTTGAACTAAAATTGGTGACTATAAAGTAGAAGATGGCTCTGAAGTAGGGAGTGGTAACTCATATGGAACTATACCAACTATAACAACCTAATTAACATAAATGAATTATATGTATCTATGAACTATATAAGGTAATTTTTGAAGTTTTTGAATCCATGGTTGACCAAGAAAAATATCAAAAACTCCTACACTAGGAATAATAGTGAATGGTGTGGCTATATGTATTGGACCAACCTATAGAGGAAGTAAAATCTCACCAAATGAACTCTATATGTTCCCATTGAATTTGTTGATAACTATGTCCATCAGGGTAATATCCTAATTTTAATATCCTAAATTCTATAGTAATGTCATAGTGCACATGTTCATACTAGATTCATTATCATGAGAACACTATGAATAGGATGATTATGAATGTAAGATCTGATAAAGAGTGCATGATAATTTGAAGCATCCTTAACTATCTCCTATTTTGAGGAAATGGAAGGTCTATCTAAAACTCTAGAATTTTATACACCAATCATGTTGTTCAAAGGATGTAACTCAATTTAAGGTTCCCTATATGTATCTAGTGGGAGATGTGTATGATATGCATGGGAAACACCTAATGTATCCCTTGTGTCTTGTTTATAATGTTGTAAAAAAGGATCTAAAAATATTTTCAAAGATTTATCTTATGTTTTATTTTCTTGAGGAGGTTCGACTGAAGTGTCAAGGTTAATTACATTACCATCTATCAAGTCCTATATCTTGTGTCTCAAACTGATGCATTTATTTACTATGTGTCATGGTGCCCTATGAAAATCATTAAACACATATTAATTATATCTCTATGTAAGGGGATTTTTTTGATCAACTTAAAAAATATGAGGGAGAGATATGATATTAAATTCTAAAAGCTACTGTGAAACTCTAGCTTGAGTAACTGGTAGATTGGTAAATGTTCATTGAGGAGGTACTGATAAAACTACATGTTGAGGGGGATCAGAAGATACATTGATTATAGGTTGATTCTAACTTTTACTATCATTGACCTTAAATTTGTATGGGATTTTTTTGCTACTCTTGTTTATTATTTTAGATATACTTGTGTACTTGAGTTTGTCCATTGAAATGAGTTAAACTTCTCTTTCCTTTAGTGTATGACATAACTTAATGAAGGAAGAGAATATTTTGAGCATTATTGACTCATGTAAAGATGGTAGAAGATTCTTCTTGAAGAGATCTTATAACTCTTGATTGACCATGGAGATAGCCATCTTAGGTAGGATAGTGTTATATCAAATAACATAGTCTATGAGATGCTCATTTGACCTTTGTTTCTATTAAGAAACCTGGGAATAAGAAACCTCATCGCCAATGTTAATGCTAAAATGAGATAGGAACATGTTAGCTAAATAAATAAATGCATAGATTGACTAATTCAGTAAACTATAGAACCATTGTAAATCATAATCCTTTAGACTCCACATAAATAACTTTGTTAGTAGCCAATCATTTGGCACATTGTCTAAGCATGATGTATGAAAATCTCTCAAGTGTGTCTCTAGATTACCCTTGCCATCATATAGAGTAATATTGGGTTGAAAAAAACCTTATGTCAAGGGTGTAGAAGTGATATGACATGCCAATGTTGTATGTAGTAGAGTAAAAGAATCCAAAGTCTAGGTAGGTCTAGAGGCACCTTACTCAAGATGTATCACCTTGGATTGAATATATCTTATCTCTTACACAAGGGCTGTCACATCAGGAGATATAGATGTACTAGCTCTAGCTGGTGGCATATAGGAAGGTTGGGTTACTATATGGTGTTGTTGAGATAGATTTGCCACTATAGTGTCATGTTCAATTGGTTACTCTGAAATAATGGAAGACGCAACTTTTTTAGTCTTTTTTATTTCCATGATATATTTTAAAATAAGAGTATGATCTCGAGGCTAGTCCCTGAGTCTTTCTTGAAAACTTTGTAGGATCAAAAATTGAGGATAACTTCATTATTAATAATTAGTGGAAGTTGATCAAGAGTCTAATGTGGTGGATCATGAACATTGATGTTTGTATCATCATTATTATTCTCATATTTCTCATTATTTCAATTATTATCATGGAAATTGGTGTAATCTAGATGTGTAGGAGTTATAGTAAGAACCTGACTTGGTTGTTTATCCATAGTATATGGTCAGGTTAAAGGAATCTAGGTGAATTCAAGAGGGTTTCCACTAATTCTTGAACTTCATTTCAAAGGAAAAGATGCAAGAATTTTATATGTCATAAGGAAAATAATGTGAAAAATGAAGGAACAAATTAAATAAATATAATCTAAACAATGAACTGGAATATGCATAAGAAGGATACAAATGCTCATAAACATGTAAGGTGATATCTCAAGAATAAAATAGTAGATAGTACATGAAACTATGGTTTTTAATGAAATTATTTTTAAAATTACTGAGGAATTTTAAAATTTGATTTAAATTTTTGATTTAAATATGCAAGTAAAAAATCAGATAAATATTGGAAAACTCTTGATTTGGAAGGACCTAGTGTATGAAAATAGGGTTTTGTAGAAAATATGATTTTCAAAATTACTATTGAATTCAAAATTTGATGAAAATTTCTGATTTAAATATGTAAGTAAATAATCATAAAAATATTGGAAAAAATATTGGGAAAATACTGGGACCTAGTATGGGCAACTAGGGTTTTACAGAAAATTATTTTAAAATTACTATGAAATTTAAAAATTTAATATGATTTTTTATTTAATTATGTAGGTAAAAAATTATTAAAAAAATATTGAAAAAAATATTAGGAAATTTACCCTAGGGTTTCTAGTGTTTTTATGCACAAATGAAGTAAGTCAAGTTCACCAAATGATTTAACAATTTTTGAAATGTTGGTGTATTATTCCTAATTTAGTTAAGGGTCTAGAATAGGAAATTAGTAAATAAATATTCAATAATTAATCTACTAATTTGTATAATTTTAATGTAATTTAAATGTTTATAAAAATAGTAATAAGGGAGAGAAAATAAGACTTAGTTGGAAACTAACTGAGACGATTGTTGTAGGGTCTAAAATTCACTATGAATGACTAGGACACTATCAAAAATTAGGATCTAGCCTTCATTTATTGATTGGATAAGAGAGCCAAAATAGGACACCCTAGGTGTGATGCTATAGTCCTTTTCTATGTTTAGGAGATCTAAGCTTTCTAAGTTTTGTTCATTGTGTCTGTGTGAGCCTACTTATGAAATTTTGACTATTAGATGTCCGTGGAGCTCCTTATAGAGGTGATTTAGTCTTAAAAACCTAGACTCCATTGTGATTTTAAAAACTTAGGGAAAGAAGGGGGGGTTAGTGTGTGTAAGATGCACTGAATGTGTATCCACATCCCTTGTGTGGGCACATTGCCTACATACTAATAATCTGAAGAGGGATCAATTCATATGTAGTTCTCCCACTTCATGTGCTTTGTGTAATTATGTGTATGAAGATGAAAAATTATAAATTTTATGTGCTTAAGGTATCTAGGGACTAGATTAAGGATTTGAATAAGCTTTTAGTAGTATTGGCTAGTTGTATGTAGAGAATAGGGAATATTGCCCAAGTGGTCTTGCTTGTATTCTTACTTGCTTTGTGATATTTACCAACCCTTTCTAAATGACCTTTGAATGGAATTTTATAGGGATTTATTGGTCATGGTCTAAATGTGCTCAAATTAGTATTACAATAAGGGGCATAAGAACCAAAATAAAATGATTGTTAGAGGTAAATATGCACTTAGATAGGAGTGTTAAAAATGGACACTAGAGAGCACAACACTATATTCCAAGTTGGGTGCTATAGTCTTGAGTGTAAGAGACCTAGAGGGATGGATTTGTCATGGAAATAACATTCTGACTCAACTAGAATTAGGTCTGGAAGGATATGAATGATTGGGAATCAATGAAAACAAGCCTATGAGGGTCATGAGAGAAAGCAAGAGGGACATATGGGTTGGGTTTCATAAGCCACACTCAAGTTACCAATTTTTGCATTTTATATGACTACACCAAGTATTTTAGGAAATTCCAAGATTAATAACTTGGGGGTAATTATTATATATAGGTGACTCTTATTGAATTTCCCTCTACAATTGACCAAAAAAACTTATCTAGGTCTACCCAATGGAGATTTCCCATTTAAAAAAAAACATTGAGGGATCCTAGACATTTCTAGTAGAGGGAGAAAAATATGACAGCCAACACTATGCATTATTATTGGTAATGTCTTGGTAATGCAAAATGAAGATCTAAGATATGAAGAATATTTGTATATAATTGTACGATATTTCTATATAGACTTAGCTTATCTTAAATAAATAGTTTTGATGAATAAATGTGGCTAAGAAATTATATGAATTAAATTTTTTCAAGAATAATATTTGTGTACTGTCTAAGTATTTATATGTATCTCAATTTGATGTTTCTAAAGTGACAAAGATAAAATATTGGTGTCTAAAGGATTTTTTAACCATATTAGAGTCATTTATGAGACTCAACATAGGTACACACACATGCAAACATGTTTGAGAGAGATATAAAGAGAAATATGAATTAAAATAATATACATAAATAGAGGAAAGGATACATGATTATAATTATGGAGAGAAAAAGATTAAAAAATCTCAACACCATCAGCCAGTGTGTTTCCTTCTCACCATGGGTGTTTTCCCCAATTTAAAATAAAATTAAAAAGCTTTATATCCATAGGAAGGGCCCTATAAAGTGCCAGGATGTGGAACAATCAATTTTTTTGACATGTTTTGGTGCTTCAAAGGTGATGACCATATCTAGGTCACAAGCCAAAACCTAACATATTACATTCTAAAAAAGCACTAATGGTATTACTAGGGCCTAATGGCCATCCATCTACTTTTTTAGTATGCTTGATATACCCTAACAAGGGTTTGGATATTCATATTTTTTATTTATGATAGTGGTTGAGTGAACCTATATGGAAATCACTTTAGTTATTCATTATATGCATCAACCTTGATGTTCATTTAACCTTCTTCCTATAACTCCCCATTCTATGTTGGAGTTAGATTTTTATATATAATTTATAGTAGTAGTGCCTTATTATGGAATTACACAATAAAAAAATTTAGATACCCATTTATAAAGGACTAATTTTATCAAGACACTAATGTTATTACTAGGGACTAATGACCATCCATCTACTTTTTTAGTATGCTTGATATGCCCTAACAAGGGTTTGGATATTCATATTTTTTATTTATGACAATGGTTGAGTGAACTCGTATGAAATAACCTTAGTTATTCATTATATGCATCAACATTGGTGTTCATTTAACCTCGTTCTTATGACTCCCCATTATATTTTCGATAGAAAACACTAGTTTATTTCTACCCAGCCATAGAATGAGATGTATAAAAAACACCTTTTTATTGATAGTAAAGTAATTATTTTATATTCTTTAGTGTGAATTGCAATGTTGGGTGTAGTTCCATCTAGCACAAATTCTTATTAAAGTTGTATGTACCCCTTGATTCATTTTTTGGGAACATTCAAAATTAAATCATGCATGAAAGGGAGATCAATAGCAAACCATTTTTGGTAATTAGATTACATTCCCTAGAGGAAGGAAAGGTCACATTTTGTACTTATAAATAGTCATTTTTTCCCATATGTTCTAAAAAATAAAATTGATTCCAAAATTTTTATGTGTACATTTATAAAATTGGTCCCTTATTTTTATAAATGATATTTGGAACATAAGTTCCACTTTAATATATGAAAAGATAAATGTTATTCTAGTCTCAATAATTGCAACATCCTCATACCATTTTTATTTTATGGTAAAAATATGGTACTAATATTTTTACACTTAATATATTGTGGTAGAAATTATTGAAACATTCCCAATTGGAGTGTCCTATTGTGCTTGTCTTCAGAGTTTTGATTATTTAGGACATGTGGATTTTATCCATATAACTTTTCATTTTAGTATACCTTCATATATAATTTTAGTGTTTGAGATGACCCATACTTTTAATTATCTATTAAAACTATTAAAATTTTACCTTCCATTATTCTTTGGGTGCTAAACCTACTTTTATCCTTTCACCAGGGGTTTCCCCATGTGGCTTTTGGTGAGACTAGGCATTATGAACTAGGAGGAGTCATTATTAGGGATATTAGTATTAGTTTTATTTATTATTCTTAAGGTATTTAAATTTTATAAATAACATGGCGACATATGGATAACTCAAAAGTAATTTATAAATGAAAATCCATCCATCCTTTCCACCATATACTAGATTTGAGCCTATAATTATGCTAGGGATTTGATAATATTTAAAACATCTTTTGGGATTGGATTACAAGGTCATTTCAAGAATATGGGTCTATCAATTTTATTTTATGAATTTCCTTTAAAAACTATGATTATATAATTAACCTAATTTTTTTGTCCCATGGTGAGGGCAGTCCTTGTTGTAAGATCACATTGATGTGACTATGCATTCTATTAATGATAAGGGGAAAATATTTAACTACATACCACACTTGTTTACCCTTTCCATTTTATTAAATAAAATAAATAATATATTGAGTGACACTATTCATACCCATTATTCTCATATTGTAAAACTTAATTTCATGTAGGGTGCTTAACATTATCTTGAATAGCATAGAATCTTAGGCTTTGTGACCTACAACATGTATAAATTTACCTACCTCATCTACCACCTTTTTATTTTGGACTATGGATGAGTCAATGAAATTTAGGGTAGGTGATAACCCTTTAGTTTCATAACTAATATTTTCCTAAGATAATTTATAGACTAATTTTATTAGTTTAATGGGGTATATTTTTTCATTAAGCTCCTTTTACTTACCATGATCTTCCTTAATCTTATTTTCTAGTTATTTTAAATTTTTTTATCAAACTATAAAAGGGTATTATAATATTTCTAGACAAATATAGTTTTAATTTTTCATTTTATTTTATTAAGCCTTTGATTTGATTTGAAAATACTTGATCTTATTCATTTCAAGTTCAAAATTAGTTCTTTTTATTCTTCAAAATTTTACTCACTTTTAGATAGTCTAAATAGAAAATAAGATATTAGGCATAAAATTGTTACACTTGGTATTATGGATGATTATCCTTGAAGGGCATCAATGTAGATAAGGTGTCATAATATAAATCTTGCTTCTTTCCCTCAAGTTGTACATTATTTGGAATGATCTATGGGAAGTTCATATTATTAGATACTAGGTTGAAATGAATCCTTAGTCTTGTAATTACAAGTTGGGATTGGGATAATGTATAACTTTATTTCATAAATGATTATTTATGATAATTCATCTATTAGTAAGGATGGGAAACATGTGACTAATATCCCATTAGTTTCCATAGTATTATATGTTTTGGGGATTGATGTGGAACAAATGAAATGACAAATATGGGAAATATGTATGGATACAATGCAAGTGTATTTATCATATCACGTGACATATATGTATGGATGGTTGTTATTGGGTGTGATATGAAACTTGTAATATTAATGTGATGGGGACTTACTAAATAAAAGGGGATATCAAAGGCATAAAAGAAGTAATAAAAACTTGAGGAGGATCTATGGAATATAAAAGGTAAGAAGAATAAGGAACAATATATAGAAGAATAATAAACAACCAAAATATAAATATTTACATCAATATAAGGGAGGGGGTGCTCAAGAGATAATAAACCAAAGGGGAAATTTAAGAGAATTCAATTGGGGAAGCAAACATATAAATATATAAATAAACAAGGTAAATATTAATAATAAAACTATCAACACTTGTAAGATGAGTAGTTGAGACATATTTCTCTCTCCACTCCTTTCATTTTTTACTTTTTACAAATTTTATTTTGATTAATTTAAGTGTTCATGTTCACTTGATTTATTTCATCAAGGTTTTCATCATCTTTGTTGCCTTTTACACTAGCTAATATCATGGGTGTAGAATTTATTTAGAATAACCCTTAACTTATAGGAATATATTAATGTTTTGGATTATTATTTTAGTGCATTTACACCCATTATTAGTCCATTCATACTCTTTTTTGTATCAAATATTTTATTTTTATATCTATTAAGAAGGGTAGGACCCATTCTATATCTAAATCTGATTAATTTATTATAATATAGTTTTTATGGCCTATTGGAGCTAATGGATCCTCAATACCTTAACATAGGGTCAAATTATAGCTTCAAAGTATATATTTTTCCATGATTTCTTTACCAAGATTATTATTGAGGAATAATTTAGATCATGATTGAATTTATATTTTTGGTGTCCAACATATGACTGAGATTCAAAATTTCAATTCCATCTGATATTATACATAAAAACAATTCCCTTCATCATGTATCCTTTAAAATTTATCATCCTATGAAATATCATCTAAGTTTGATATATACCAATTAGTCTCTATTTTATTTTTTTGTCGGGTTTGGATCTTTTTTCCATCCTCTCTCTAGTTGATTTATATATTAGAATTTAATTTGTATGAGGGATTGAATTGAGTGTTATTTTTATAGGTCTCCCAAAGTTTGGTTGAGATAACCATATATTTGAGAATTATTTTTAATTTATAAACTATGGGTTATTTGGGAGAACACTCACTTGGGTTATTACATGTTTCTATTTTAGGTTTTAACTCATAAATAATTTTATCATATATTTTGATAGTTTTGAGACATTTTTTAAATAATTTTATTGGATCACACTCCCACTTATTTACATATTTAGAGTTGTATTAGTTTTTTTATCAAACAACTTATAAATTCTTCTCTTCTTGAGGGTTATATCATAATAGATGTATGAAAGGGAACAACAATGCACTATTTTTCCTCCCTAAGCCATATAACTAATAGATTTAGGACCTCTATCTAAGTAAAGTAACTCTATGGGGAAAATACCTTCCATATACAAATTTTAAAATTTTAAAAATGTACCTAATGTAACTATAGAGTCTAATGCAATATGTGTATTCAAAAAAATACCAATCCTCTTCTATTGGATCCTACAAGGTTTGTTTACCCAAATTGAGGGATCTAGTAAATACTTATCCCTTCAGTTATAACCACTAATATGTATAATAAATTGATCACAAAGGTGTTGTCCAGAGTACTTGTTAACCAAAATTAAACTGAATATGCTACTAACTTTGGTTGACCATTTTGATCAAGGTTTTTTAAACATATATTAGGAAAATTTACTTGATTGGAGTAGAGGATTAAATAATATAATTAGGTATAATACATAAATGTCTTATGGGTAGAGAATATGGAGATATGGGAATGCATTTAATGATAAATCATGCTACATAATTTAAAGGTATTTAGTAATAAGGCCATGAATATATAATTTTGTGAATTAAGCCAATAATTGATAATAAATCCTTTTGATTCAAGACCAATGTAATCATACTTAGGATTGCCTTCGAGTTATCATGAAATAATGAGATACCCATGGAGAGATCTAGTAATTCTATCAAATGATTCTTAATTTATATGATAAAATTAATCAAACTTGTGTGGATTACCTACTATAGACACATAAATTAACATTTAAGATAAAATAATGAACTTGTGACCACTCTTTTGACACACTTAACTCATGACCTCTTATATGGAATTCAAACCACTTTCCTTCACTTTTTCCATGACAAATCACTCCTTAAAACAGCCCAAATCAGTCCATAATGTCCATAACTAGAGCACTTAGCAACCTAAACTCATCTCTAGACTAAATCATACCTTTAAATTAGAATGTTTTTCCCTCTAGGAAAATAAAACCTTAGTAGGATAATAATGTACCATTAATTTTGGAAAATATCCATTTATAATTCTTAACACCTTCAAGGAGATAATTTAAAAATCAACCAAAAGTTCCATACAAGGTTGACAAAACACTATTGGAGTGCAATTTATATAATTACCTACCATTAAATATTTTTATGTGAATCAAACCATTAAAAATGGTTTTTAATATTTTTCTTTATGATTATCATAGGGAACTAGGTCAAATTTAATAGATGTATCAGTTTGAGGCACAATTTTCAGGATTTGATAGATGTCAACACACTAATGTGGGAACACTAGAATATAATTAAAAATAACCAAGTGATATAAAATCAATGAAAATATCAATTATCATTTTCTAAAACATAAAAATAATGACACAAAAAATATGTTAGAAGTGTATTATGCATATAATGCACGCCTTCCACCAGTTTATTACCACTATCACACAGAGAAACAACATCCTTTGAACGGAATAATTCACATGCATCATACTTACATAATATAAAATCCTATTATCACATTTTTAGATTATGAGATAATTTATGATATTAATATTTTAATTTGAGCTTGTATTGATCACCAAACCATTTAGAGTGTTATGGTCAATAATGGTTCAAGTGTGAATATGTGTAAAATAACATCTCTTTATTATCTTAGATACAAAGATTAAGATTTTATTCCTTCCACCATGGTCATAAAAGGATTCAATGGTCAAATTCAAAAATAAATTTTTTATATTAAATTACCATTATAGGTTGGTCCTACACACATGCCCACTAAATTCACAATAGTACCTAGTTCTAGGGTACTCAATATGTTATTGAGAATCCCTTAGATTCAACATATATGCATAATGACATATAAAGTTAATATATGTCTGAAGTATATCTATGAGAATGATTTCATAATAGTTTAAGGTATCCTAAATTTGTAACCTTATCATAGAAAAATTTGGTTAGTATGTAGATTATTTTAGTTGAGTTACTTAAAAAGGTGCAACCTATTTAGATATTTACAAAATAGGAATATACCCTTCCACAAAGGCCTATCCTTAAAAGGCCACTTCAATATAATTTTTTCATAGATTTTATATATTCTCTCTCTAATCATTCATGTCCCATATTGATATTATAAAGTAATAAGTGTGTTTCACATAATTCACAATATAGGGTTCCTTCACTCCATGATCATCAATGGGTTCCCAAAGGTCCTAGAGCTCATCATGCTCAACCAAACACATAATATGATATCAATCATCATTATTCACATGACACTTAAATCTCAACAATATGACACTTTCCACTCATGAAATGTCACCATTCATCACTTTAACATAGGACCTATAGATTGTGAGTCCTTTGCAAGTCATCAATTATTATTTTTATTCAATTTTTTTTTAAATCTTGTTAGTTGAAACATATATTAAAAATATATATTTTAGGAAAAATAAAAAAATTTACTACCTAACCATGCTTATGTTTAGTTTATTTTCATTGGTCAATTTATGCATAGTTATTCAGTACTTATTTCTATCTAGTTTATGTTATGACCTTAACCTATAATGCATCTAGGGATATGTATGGTTGACTTATGTCTTACATACCTTTCATATTATATTATTTTATTTTTCTATGTTATTAGTATGGTCATATAATGTAATAAATATGGTTAATTAGAGTATATATAAGAGGTAGTGGTTAGTATTTTATCATCATATTTTCAATTCTAATATTATTTCATTTTATGGATGTTATCCCCTCAAAGTGAATCAATCATAATTATCAAGTATTATACTCTTTTGTAAAAAAATTTATGGAAATTATTATTATTTTATTAATTTTAAGATATATTATCCCATTATTATGAAACATCTAAATAATTTTATTAAAAGTGATATCAAAGCATCAATTTAGGTAAGTTTATCCAGTGTTATTTTTTGGATATGGTATTGTGGTGATCAAGAAAACTAAAGGATAAAAAAACTTGTGATATAGGAAGAATTTAATTATTTTCCACTTTTGTATTGTTTAAAGTCCTTTTTTGAAAAAAAATCTAGAATTTTTTTTTCACACCCCTGTGAAAATTATAATTCATTGGATTCATCTTGATGAGATTATTTTAATGATATAATATATTGGTACACCTTTTTCAATCCCATAAACCTCCATCCTAGGGTTTTTACATGGTTTTACCTACTCAGACATGGGAAAGGTCAATATACTCCAACAAATATTCACAAGGATGACATGGAGTTCAAAACTTCATATCTAACAGTTTTTGAGGTGGTTCAACAAATTAAGTTAGATATAAAAAACATGGTGAGAAACAATGATCTCCATGTAGTGAAATGGGACAAGTATTATAGGAATAATAAAATTTTAACTATGATTTCTTAGTTTACCACTATTTAAGATCAACTTCTATAAAATAATCTTCCACTACTCCAATTAGGTTCTCTCAATCACAATAATCACAACTCCAATATTGGTTTGAAGCACATGCTACCAAAAGTGTAAGTGCAAATAGTTAATGTTAAGGATATAATCAAATAGAAAAAATATTTTATCTACATCAATCTTGATGTGTGTAATAGGTGATCATGAAATCTATATATATGTAACCTGAGTAGTTCATTTGGTATATGTGGTTGTGTGTTCAAAATTAAAATAAGGGTGCTCTTATTATTTGGTCAATATTTATTAAATAGATACATATGCACTATCATAAAAATATATCATAAAAACACTTCATTAAATTAAAAAATATATGATAAATCAACATTGTTAAGGATTATATTCAATAATTATAGAATGTATCCTTACGTGTGGATGTCATCAATGAGAATAAAATGGGTGACCTGGTCTCAGGAGGCATTAAGTATAGCATCCAAATTGAGTTTCACATGTTTAATTTGACATCATTTTCTAAATATATACCATTCCTTCACTAAGTGGAGGAAAAATATTTGGTTAAAATAAGGACTTTTTAAATCTATACCATTCTTGCACTAAGTGGAGGAAAAATATTTGGTTAAAATAAGGGCTTTTAGTCATGGCCACAAATGAAATTTCATATAACCATAATTTAATCAACATATAATATTAATACCTCAACAAATTTAACATAAATGTGCTAAAGTTTTATGTTTTGGTTGTGTTAAAAATTGGATCAAAGGACATAAGTGTGTCAAAAAAAGTTGTTATACATTGGAGGAGCCAATGAAGATGAAGAAGATGATGAATAATGAGGTGAGGGTATATAATAAATAGAGGATGAATATGAATATTCACACCATAATGTATCATGTCATTTCATTGTAGGTATTCATACTGATGCAAAGCATTTACCCAAGTAATCACTCTTAACTTGGTTTCTTGTTCTACTTCTTTAAGCAATGCTTATAAGCTCACATATTTATGATAAATTATAGGTTCATTTGATAATTTTTTGGTTTCCATATATAAAATATTGTTTGTATATAACTCCTTATCCATATTTTCCCAATAAACAAGTTACTAACATCATTTATACCTTAACTCTTCCCTTACACAATCCTATCAGCAATAGACATGTTTCTTGTATTATGATCATGTAATGTAACTAAGTTATTATTTCCTATATTATGGTTCCAATGGTAATTATTATAAGATTTTAAGAAACCCACTTTTTCCACTAGATAACCCACAAACACTCTTAAAATTCAACTCATACCTTTTCCCAACTCTGCCTATTTTGTCTCAGTCCTTCTAGCCCTCTTTATGGACATTCCTTGATGTGTATGGACTATACCTTCATAAATTATAAATATAACACTTTATTAGGATACCCTTTATTTTTTTATTTCTATTCCCAAAGTTAAAATCCCAAAATCAATCTCTAGACACTTTGATTGACTAGTTTAGCTCACTGTTACCCCTAATTAGGCCTCTTATAGCTTGAACATAGCACAATCCCCTAAAATCCATAATATACATTTTGTACCACCTTAAAACCTTAATATTATGATATATAATGTGAAATATATTACATGTATAAAATTTTGGCCCTTTTTTTATGGTTTTATCTCCTTCTACATACCAAACCCTAGTTTAGGGTTTCTATGTGTCTGTGACAACATGAGAGTGTAATAAATTAAATTGTGAGTGTTATATTGTGTTTAAAGGACCCAAACATAGTTTTTTAGTCTATATTATCCTTTTCCACGTTATAAAATTCTTTTCCATATTATCCAATGCATGTAAGTCACTTATTTATCCATTGACAAGCTTTTAAAACATAAAATGATTAACTATGCAGAAACTTTGTAGTCTTATGTCAATATTTGAACCTTATACCTGTTCTTGGATTAAAAAAACATTATAATTAATTTAAATTAATAAACTATACTCTCTAAATCATTCTATATCCTTTTCAATTCAATTATTTGTTTGAATCTTCATAACAAGCCAAATACTCAGTCCATTTGCTAAGGTTCTTCACAGAAAACAAGGGGTTCCTTAGCATATCCATCTATCACCACCTAGTTTTTACACTTTATATTGTTTCATAGATTTCCAAGTATCATTATAAAACCTTCATCCACTTTATATAATATCTATTACACCCTTCACATTTAATCATTGAAACACACCATTGTTCATGCAAACCAAACAACTCAGTTACAATGGTATTTCTTAGGATTAATCACACCAAAAGTTCTTTTATGATTTAAAGAAACATATATTATAGAAATCAAAACCTCAAATAATATCTTTGAACATTTTTGACAATTGATATGAAATCAATAATTTTAAACACATAATTTGTAAGGAAACAAAACATACATGGTTTGTACTGTTAGTACCATTCATAGGGATTCTCTTTGTCTTTTATCCCTTCAAAAAATCATGCATTTAACTTTCTTAAAAAAATTTAAAATCATGAAAAAAATCTTTATTTTATTAATGGAACTCATACAAATTAGCAATAGTAGCACTAACCTTAAAATATAGGTCAGTATATTTCATTTAAAAAATGATTACAAGATATCAAAACTCCTCCATACAAAGCTTTTTTGTGATTATTATATCATCTACCTTGAATGGTAATCAATATGCAACCTAAAAATAACTCTAAAGTCTCCCTAAAAATGTGCATAACTACTTATTGGGAGATTTCCCATGTAGAAGTTTCTTCCAATATTGCACTTTCTTGATTTCTTTTACACAACATGATATGTAAGACCACAACTAAAGACCAATGACCCTATAGTGGATCTTATTTGTTATATAAAACCTCTAGGCATGTTAATAAAATTTACACCTTCATCAGATTACATAAAATTCCTTATAAAAGTCTCAACAACATTTAAATTTTCAAGTAGGAAATTTTGGTGGGAAAATAAGTAATTCAAATTCTATGCACTTTGAGACCATCTAACCTCCACCTATGGACTTGTACTGACCCCTAAAACCTATAATACATCTAATTATAATATCTAAGAGAAAAATAGATCAAACATGGGGTCATCATGGGATGCCCCTATGTCAAGTACCCTTCAAAATCTTAAGGTGGTGGGATTCCTCAAGAAATAGAAGGTGACAATGTTGATTGACTTCAGAAGTACAAATTATTTTTTTAGTAGTAATTTGGCTACTCAATTGAACTATTTTAGTTATCTCTTTTTATAATTTCAATTCATGATTGTGGATGGTGGCAGAGTCAATTTTTATATAAAATTTCATATTATCAATATTTCCATGGGGGAATACATGCTTAATTATCCTATTTTCTAAATTTACATGGGTGGGCATGACATTATTTTGGGAGTATAATGACTCATAAATTTGGACACAATAGAGGTGAATTTACATGAATTTTTCATTCAATTTCATTTAGAAGGTAGGATATTTGAACTACAAGGAATATGATAAAAGTATTCTCAATTGGTTATTTCACATTATATGATGAGGATTCTTAAATAAATGGATGCAAGATTTGTATCATGATTATTTTCCACATAATTTCAGTGAATAAATGTGTCTACACATCCATATTTACAAATTATTCTTGATGAACATGAAATATTTTTTAGTACAATGCCAAAATGATTACTACCAAGCAGAGAAAATGATCATGACATAAGATTGATTCTAGGTAGTACACCATTGAGTATTATACCATATAGGTATTTGTATTCCCAAAAAAGTGAAATTGAAAATATGGCACATGAGATGCTATAGGAAGGTTTAATTTGACACATCCCAAGTGAATATTCATCCCCAATGGTCATGGTATGGAATAACAATGACACTTGGAGGATGTGACCTAATTATAGATAAATCAATAAGTACGCCATCAAAGATAAGTTACTTATTCTAATAAATAATGATATTTTAGATTAATTAAAAGGTGATTTTTATTTTAGCAAACTATATATTCATTCTGGGTATCATTAAATTTAGATCAGAGATGACAATATCCCTAAAAAAACTTTCATAACTCATGAAGGTCATTATGGGTTTATGGTCATGACTTTTTTATTAAAAATAAACCACATTATTTCAAAGTTTTATGAATACTATTTTTAGACCTTTTTTAAGGAAGTTTATGTTAGTGTTTTTTGATGACATCCTAATCTACAAAAAAAATTGGGAAGAACATTTGAATCATGTGAATTAGTTACTATTAATTTTGAAAAAATATCAAATTTATGCCAAACCTTCCAAATGTACTTTTGGATTCCATGAGGTGGAGTACTTGGGTCATATTGTGTCACATGAAGAAGTCAAATTCAACCGTAAGAATATCAAAGCCATGATGGAGTGGTAAGTGCTAAATACTCTTTACAACCTTCATGGTTATTTAGGGATAACAGGTTACTATCATATATATATTTTTTAAAATATGGAAACATAGTATCTCCAGTCATAGCCTTGTTGAATAAATATTCCTTCCATTGGATTGAACTAGATAAAAAGGCATTTGAGAAGCTAAAAGAGGATATGTTCACTAGTCCAGTTTTGGTGACCCTTAATTTTTACAAACCATTTGTTGTTGAATATGTTTTATCAGGATATGACATGGGGTAAATATGCATACAATAAGAAAGACCAATTGTAATCAAAATTCATCAACTCAAGGGAAAAAACAAGAAAATATATGAGAAAGATATGATGTCTATTTTTCATGCAATCAAGTAATGGAGACCTTATCAAATGGATAGGAACTTTTTAAGTAAATATTGATCATGATAATCTAAAATACCTTTTAAAATAATGATTTTTAATATAAGGGAAAAAATGGGTGACTAAATTGGGATGTGACTTTTAAATAGTTTATAATAAAGTAAAATATAATGGGGTATCATATGCATTTTACAAGAAGGATGAATCAATTAAGGCTTTGTTATGCACAATAATAATTTGGAAAGTAGATTGGTTATAAAAATCAAGATCTGAATAAGAGAATGATGGTGATACATAGGTTTTTATTCATAATATTCAATTGGGTTCAAGTGTTTCTAAAAAAATTGAGTGGAAAGGGAAAAAATTAAGGTATAAAGGTAAATTATGCCTATGTAAGGATTTTGTTCACAAACACAAGATCATTTAGGAGATTCATGCATCCCCAATATGAGGTAACTTAGTATTTTTGAATACATATAAAAGAATAAATAAAGATTTATATTTGGATGGAATCAAGGGGAATATAAAAACATTTGTGGTAAAATGCATGGTTTGTCAATAAAACAAAGGAGAAAGAATTAATATACTAGGTCTTCTACAACCTTTATCCATTCTTAGCCAGAGGTGGGATGAGGTTTCCATGGATTTAATTATAGGATGGCCAAGTTTTGAAGGTAAAAATTTCATCATGGTGGTTATGGATAGTATCAAAAAACATGCTCTTTTATTTTCCTTATCACAACCATTTTTATCCATTATATTAGCTATTGATTTTCTTAATACAAATCAAGAATTGCATGGTATTCCAAAAATCATGATAAGTGATCATGATTCTATCTTCACTAATAAATTTTGGATTCAATTATTTTAATGTTTTGTTATTATTTGAATCATAAATCATAATATAATTCTCAATTTGATGGAAAAATACAGGTTGTAAACAAATTCTTATAATGGTATATCCATTTTTTTACATTATATAAACAAGAAAAGTGGGTCCATTAGATGCCACTAGTATAATGGTGGTACAACACTTCCTTATATACTTATTATAAAATGTATCCATTTATAAAAATGTATGGTTATCATCCCCCATCCATCACTTCATCCTTGAAGGTGAAACCCAAGGTTTGAGTTGTTGAGGAACACATTCAACATCAACATGAGGTACTAGCTAATTTAAGGAAGAATTTAGCAATGTCACAAAATAAAATGAAGAATCAAGATGAACGTAGTGAGAGATATTTTTACACCAGTGATTGGGTATTTATGTTCTTGCATCTATATAAGTACATGTCTTTTAATCAATATAAAAAGGATAGAAAACTTTATCCTAAGTATTATGGCCCTTATTAGATCTTTAATTTTTTTTGAGTGTTTCATATAAGTTATAACTACCCCAATCCACTCTCATACATCCTATATTTCATGAATATTTTCTAAATAAGGTAATTAGACAAAGGGATTCTATCCAAACTAATTTACCCAAACTAGATTAATAAGGTAGATTCATCATGGAACTTGAGGAGATCCTTCACACATACATAAAATGACTAAAAACAAGAGGCCTTAAGGAGTATTTTATCAAATATAAGAGTTTGAATCCAACCAACATCCTATATGAAACAATAAACACTCAACTAAGATTACCACATCATCGAAGAATTAAGGAGTGGTTCAACATAAGGGAGGATAAAGTTTGGGATGTACTGGTGTGTGTGCACACACTGATAAACTCTAAACTCTATACTCAGTGTAAGGACCCCTCATAGGATCATTTAACAGTATAATAACACTAATTAATCATCTCAAGCTCCTAAGAGAATCAATTTAAAGGTTTTAAGGGTAAGACCATACCTTCACAAATCCACCAGAATGGTGAATAGAGTAGCCTATAAAAATTAGGTATATTACCCCCAAGTCCAACTTACATTAAACCTTAACATAGGAGAAGATGGTAATAGGATCACTTAGGTGAACATCAACTCATTATGATCCAACTAGCCATGACATATAGGCACACTTAAAGGCAAGTTATGAACTTGAATAACCATTACTTAGGAAGAAGACTCAAAAACATAAATATATCATAAAGGTACACATTGGTTTTCTTTTTGAGGCACCAAACTATATTATATTTGCTAACCCAATGGTTTACCCATAACAAAATTGGTGACATTAATCAATGACCTAGATTTGGCTTACCTCTAACTAAGGTTACTCAAAACAACATTATTCACATTTAATGTCAGCTAATTAAAAATAATAGATAGTTCATATGACTGGCAAAAGGAATAATATTTCCATCCATATAATTTTATCCATATGAACAAGGCTTCCATGAAGAGACAACAAAAGGGATTTTAAGGTATAATTTTAAAATCATGCTATAATGCATAACCTAGAAAAACCAATATCCTTTAAATATGTACTAAGAGTGATCATGGGATTGTCAATATGTTCATAAAACACAATGAAATGCCCATTAAATAATTGATTATTTTTACTTCACCAAATTAGATAATTCCACATACTCCTTCTGTTTGATTTTCCTTAATTTCATTGGTTAAGCAATAGAAATTTGTAATAAATTGTATATTTGGTTTTTTAATGGAAGCCATCAGTACCAAGGATGATACCCATCATGGCTCAGTATAACCTTTTAAAACATAAAGGGAATATGTGTGTGTGCATGTGCATGTGCATGTGTGTGTGTGTGTGTGTGTGTGTGTGTGTGTGTGTGTGTGTGTGTGTGTGTGTGTGTGTGTGTGTGTGTGTGTGTGTGTGTGTGTGTGTGTGTGTGTGTGTGTGTGTGTGTGTGTGTGTGTGTGTGTGTGTGTGTGTGTGTGTGTGCACGTGAAAGGATTTACCAATAAGAAGCATTATTCATATACAAGAAGTTTCCATAAGTCTCATACATGTGAGAAAGGAATAATCAAAATCAATTAATTGGTCTATCCATATAATTAACATATATGCTAAAATAAGGTATTCATGCCAAATTATACCTTATTCCTAAGCATTATATTCACTAACTTTTATTTTCAACATTATTTAAGGTGGATGTAACCACCCAAAAACTCAACCAAGATAACTAATGTGAGACTATGTAACCATTGTTTAAAACAACTTCTAGCTGAATTTAATACCTTAAATCATTTTCCAAATCTTATCATTCAATGCCTAAGCAATTGTCTCCATCACAATTATCAATTTTATGTATTTTATTGCTTTATGTAATACTATGTGCTTCATAATAAGATGGTAATAGTGTAACACCCATTACGAATGAAGGAAACACTCAAATTTAGATACTCAAACTCCTTTTATTAACAAAAGAAGTATACACTAACCATGGATCAATAAGAGTATTAAATAATAACATTTAACTCTTGATTTGAAATGATGAACCTAAATTTCCATCACATAACTAAGATATAATAACAACCACATTTGATAATATTATAGATAGAAACCATATCACAATAGGTACACTCCACCATGAGCACAACTTAATAAGGGTGTTGAATATAATTACTATACTCAGCCATTAATGAAATTTTCCTTAACAATATCAATATGAAACTAACTCATCATTATAGTTATAAGTAACTATATAGTTTTATATGTATCTATGTACATTCTTATAACAATCTAAAATGTATAAGATTAATCATGTAAGCCAACTCAAGGTGAGGTATGTCATACCTATAATTAAATAAGCTTCAACAATCATAATAATTCACCTTGATACCAAATAAGAGGATACAACATTCTATAATACATATTAACAGTAACTAAGAGGTAACATATTATTGTTATACTTATTTGATTCATCAACATTAAATAATAATGGGAAATAACTAGGCTTCAAATTCCAACATTACTTTCCAAATGTAACAATGATAGTATAAGTCTATAGCCATGTAATCTGGATTTAAAATTAGGATTTAATAATGTGGAATAAGTACAAATTCAGTGGATAATTGATATATGTGTGTCATAATACTACACTTTATTATGGTATGCATATTATATACAAAAATCAATTCAAGTAACAACATGATATTGCTTTTATCTCAACCTAAAATACAAGGTTCATTAATTAACATAACAATTAATTATGTTATTAAAACTACTATTAGAAAATATAAACATCAATAGGAATACAATACTTAGAACTCACTAGAAAAATCAACTTCAAAATGGAAATCCCAAACCAATAGGAAAGGAGTACTCAATCCATAAGATGGCCAAACCCCAAGGTTCAACCTGATGAACCCATCCATCAGTAGCCCTAACCACCCCAACCACTAGCTAAATGGTAGAATTAGGCATTTGGGTTTTATTGAGTAGTGATGAACATTAAAGTGACATAATACATGGTCTAATTACATAATAATTAAGAAACCAAAGGGAAAGCACATAAAATATCAACAAAAAAATAGATTGAACATAATCGACACCTAGAAGGGAAACTAGCCTTCAACACAAAGTTTTAAAAAAGTAACATTCTAATTAAATTCCACATGTACAGACAACTAAAAAAATAAAACCCAAAAAAAATTATACAACACAACATAAACATCCAACCATCGAAAGGAATAACTGTAAAGTCACACACTTAACATAACTAGAAACTAAGCTCCACAAATAGCCCCACTTATTCAGGAGGTTTACATTAGCACGTAGCAAGGTAGTTGGGTAGCCCATTAGCTAACTTGTTAAAATACGTGGACAATAATTTAATGTTAAATATAAACCCTTGAATCTTTGCTTTTCATTTAATGAAATGAATCATCAAAATCATTAACTTGGCTAGTGAACTACCAGCCAATTAAAGGGTGCTTCATGAACAAAACCCACTCAACCAATGGGCTATAAATAATTTCAAAAACTAAGTCGATTGGTGGAGTATAACCAATAGTACATTGTTTCCTCATATAACCATATTAATGTTGATAGGCTTTTAAAATCAAAACAACACTTAAGTACAAATTTAAGATTGTATACTAGTGAATCCCAAAGCAAGCACAAGGTTATACAAGAGTATATACTCTCAAATATAAGGTATTTCACCCAACAATGATAAATAATTATCTACATGCATACAACTATGGACAATAAAATGCAATCTAAGGAGGTCTAATTTTAGCTGTATATAATTTTCCTTGTCTCATACATGGTCAAAATGATCAAACATGAGTTTTGGATCAAAAATAGAAAATATTCATAAAAAGAAGAGAATTTTAATAGCTAGAGAGGATTTATTTTAAAAACCATTCATTGAAGATGATTTTTGTTAGCCCAAATAAATATATTTTAATAATAATGATTACTAATTAACACCCAAAAAGGGATACAAGTGCAACCCAGTATGGGTGTATCATTTTTATGGCTTTATGGGTTCAAAATTCCATCAAAATTATACCTCAATATTCCATAAATCTAAAAACAACCACTCAATAGATTTCCATTTTTAAATAAGAGTTTATTTCTAAAATGTGGTAGGGTATTATGAGGCCAAGCCTCTTGTTTAATTCCTTATTTTAAATCTAATTTAAAAATTGACCAACAGGTTGAACTAACATTCCATCCCTTAATAGAGAAGGGAATACATTGAGTATGTCATAATTCGAATAGGGTAAAAGGTAATAGTAATAAAAATCCAAAATACCTCTAACTTAAGTAATGGATTCCAATCAAATGTAGTTGATTTATATGCATATAAGGGTTCATTTTATCATTCACCAGCTAAAATTAGAAAGTGATAATAAATATTCAAGCATAAAATGAAATCTAAGGAACCACGTACTTATGGAGGAGGTATAGCCCATTATGTGGCTAGTCTTATAGGTTTCCCATCCTTTCTAGTTCACTACCATCTCTCCTTATAATTTCATGGGTTTTTCATATAATTATAACTGAATTCCAAAATCATTCTTCCATTTTATTCTCTAGGAGGCATGGATTAGGGTTTATTCTAGGCAAGAGGAAGTTTGACATCCATACCCACTTCCAAATAATGAATATATCCCACTATCAATGCCTCCTTTCCACTCCAAAATACTGTTCAAAAATATTCATGGGAGCATTGGGAGTTCAAATCTACCCACTTGCACTTTTCTTAAAAAAAATGCATATATAAAATATATCTAAGACCTTGGGAGACCAAAACACATCCCCCCATAATAATGACAAAACCAGAATTTTTAGCTAGAATTTAGTGTGGAGAAATGGTTGACCCAATCATGCATTAAATAATAATAATAATGGAAGGTGTTGTTTTGAATAGAGACACAACCCATATAATAAAAGATAAAAAATTTCACCTCCATCTTTTTTACATGGAGTAAAATTTAATTTAATAGTGCATGAAATAATAATAATGGGGTGTTGGGAGGTAACCCCTAATAAAATAATAAAAAAAAATATGTCTTCTCCCAAAAATTTTGCATGTCATGCAAGTCAAAACCACAACATGATTAAATAATATAATGTCATAAGTGTCAATCAAAACCTCTTCCAAACATTAATTATGAAATCTAGGGTCAAAAACTAGACCCACAATGGCAATTTAAACACAATGACAAACAAAATAAGAGAAATAATAGTCTGATAAAAAATTAATCCATATAAGGAATAAAAAAAAATTGATGCACCCACAAATAAACTAGAATATGCACACAACACAAGATCAATTAAATAAAGATTGATAAAAATAAGCTAGAGGACCCAAAATGGACCATGGATTTAAAATTTATGTCACCTTATAATTTAATTATTTGTATTAATTTGAATTCTCATAAATCCTACTCATTATTGTCCTAGATACTGAAGTCCACTACCGAGCCTAGCTCATTTGACTTGTTCCTACAAATACCAATTAATACATCAGTAGTATCTCCTCAAGAAATAATTAACAATAATAATAAACTTTGTTATGTATAGAATATGAAACATGTCAACAATGAATTTAAACATATGCATCCATGAAAGTAATTATCCAATCAAAATAAATAATCATGATAATCAAGATCATACATCTAAGTCATAATAATCAGTTATAACTATAATTAAAATGTCAACCAGAGCTAAGCTAAAAATACTGAGGCAATGGGTTAATAACAACTATAATGCACTATTTGGTAGGGTTATGACATCCTCCCCCTTTTAGAGAGGATCCATCTTGATCACTCTTAAAACAACTAGGGAACATGTTGTCCAAAAAATATCCTATCACATGTCTTATAAAATATTATGCAACATAAAATGCCAACAATTATGTCTGAGTAACAAAATAACCACCTGGTAATTATCTTACTTATTTGCTTCATCAAAATAGTATTATGCTACCTACACCCTTACATGATCCAATAATAAAACCTGAGGAAATTAGAGTCAACTTACCTCTTATTATGACATGAAGATATAACACACTCCCAAAATGGAAATATTCAACCTTTCTTGCTAATATTCCAATTATTAACATAAATATAGTCACATCCCTTCATAAATTATCTTATCAATTCATGTTCCAACTCATGACACCATGGTGAACACACACACACACACACACACACACACACACACACACACACACACACACACACACACACACACACACACACACACACACACACACACACACACACACACACACACACACACACACACACACACGCACGAGTGAAAACATACTATGGATGAGGTATTATTTTTATTTATACCTAATAGATATATTATGGGATGAATATTTTTTATTTTTTCAAAATCATGACTAGTATGTGTGTTAATTTTATGCTCAAGAGAAGCAATGTAAAGTATTGATCAGGTAGAATTTTGAATTTTATATACCTTCTAAAGCTACCAATAAGTAAGTATAGTAAGATGGTAGGATTTTAATCTATATAACCATCATGTGAGATCATAAATTTTATGAATATTGTGATTTATGCCTTGGGAATATATGTGAATTCTTGGGATGGCTTCTTTAATGTTTAGTGTGGTTGGTGTGGGATGTTGCACTAACCAATGAATGATAACTGTTGAAATAAAGTAACCAAGAAGTATAGGTTACTATTTTTTTTGTCATTCATTGATGAATGTTATGAGGTTATGTGAAAATATAACTTATGTGTGTTTAGAAAAAATACTTTTAAATTTTGGGATTGTGTTGGAATTCAATTGGTTTGAATTAGTGTCATTGCTATCATAAAAGTGTAGATTTTAGTGGTAACCTCTTGTAGTAAATAACTAGTTATCTAAGAGTTGTTATTATCAAGATATCAATCTAAATTTAAATATCTAAGATTAAAAATTTACTAATGTCTTTATCTCTCTATGAGCTATTATTTGTAATTTGTAATTTCTACTTTTTAAATGTTGAAAACTCTCCTGATGAACAAGCGTTATGGTGAAGTTGATCACAATGACCAAATTTTTTGATTTTTATCTGAATGGCTTAAAAATTACACCTATATGAGTGGCTATAATTTTTTTGATTTTTAAATAACTTCATTTAAAATTATCATCTTACCATTGAATTCTGCTAAGGTAAGTGTAGTTTTGAGGTTTTAGGCCTATTTCAAAGTGGTAAATAATTTTTTATTGAAAGTAAATGGTTGTGTGTGTCATAAAAAAGGGGCATAAAGTATGATCCCAAATATGGATATAGTAATGAAATTTCATAAGGGTTATTTTTATAACAACCTTGAAGATGTGGTTAGAAGAACATTATATAATTAAAGTGACCATTATGTACTAATATCCCATCACCAACTTGTGACACTCATGGTGCATACCCTGAATGAATCAGGTGGAAACTTGTGAAAAGGGGAAAAGTGGGGTTTTATCCTTTAAAATAATCCACTTCCTATCCTATACCCAATATAAATCATTATGGATATAATTATTCTGTACCATCAACCTCACACTTGCACCAATCCTCATTACTAGAGTAGTGATGTGGGATTATGTCAACTAATACAACACTATACCCTATTAGATTTCAAATGATAAAGGTTGGTTTAAAGAGGGAAAATTCACATCACATAAGTATTTTATGATCACATTACATCACTAACATGTTAACAACACCAATTCATACCTATTCCATAACATGTACACCAAATACTCATACAATAATTTCAAAACACAGAGCAAAATAGGGTCCCCATGGTTGATTTCAAAAGTGGGAGATTCTATACACAATTATTTTATCAGCATTCACATGTCCCATGATTAAAAAAATATAATCATGCATATAAAGTGTTGATACAACAATGTTGAAACATGGAACAAATGTGGAAGTTCACATAGTTGACTACATTTACATAGTATGGGAGTTACAACTTATATATTTTAATATAATGAACAAAAATGAAGGAACTTATATGAAATTTAATAGCTTTATAAGAAATAAATATCGACATGAATTAGAACATCCATACATTACTTAGGTGTTTGATCATTTATGCCAAGGTACTTTTACATCACAATAATTTAAGCGCACATGTAGGTGAAGAACAAGGGTCCATGATTCCCATCGGGTCACCTAATGTCCATATGTCATCCCAATAACTTGAAATATCCATCATATAGTACAACATGATTAGTTATAGGGATCTCAGGTTTACAATCACCTTCTCTTAAGGAAGGTTGTGTTCTAACAAAGCCCATAAATCTATTTCCATGAGTTTTGAAAAGTTACCAACATTTTTCATGATTCATGGAATTGATGGCTTATGATACCCAATAATAATAGGATATCCCCAAAAAATCCTAACTCACCCAAGCAATTCCATCCCACTCACCCCACCAAGCCCTCTAGGCTTAAGCCTCACCCTTGTACTTCTCAATATATTATACCTCAACATCATCATATAACTCATCCATGTAAGCTATCAATGACCACCAAGGCATTTTTTATTAATTCCAACAACAAGATTATGTCACCATTCTCTCGATTAACTTGCTATAATAATTCAAAGGTTAAATAGTGATGCTTTCTTTGATGCAACATTATTTTAGGAAAGGGTGAACTTAGTCAAGGCTCAAAGTGAGTATCATATCATCACCATGGAAATTAAAATTTCCAAAATCATTAAATTTAATTAAAAGTCATAATAAACATTATCATGGATGTAAATATATCCATTATCACAATAAACATTCTCATGGATGCCCAACTCAGCCCAAGATCAATTAAACATCCTCATGGACATAGAACATAGCCAAGAACATCATAACATCCTTATGGGATTAAAACATACCCATGATCAAAATAAACAACATCATGGAATCCAAACATATCCATACACATAATGGCTTCTAACCTTTAAGATTTATGGAATCACATGATCCTTATCCCAGCTTAGAGGAGTTCAATGCTCATAACAAGATCAAATTTAAATTTAGCTCAAGATGATCTTTCACAAGTAAATAAGATACTCTCACCCATCCAGACCTTCAGGTTTAAGCCTAACCCTCAATATTCTTGAGGTCATAAAGTTTTAAGCATCTATTGATGACTTATAGATACAAGTCAACAATAGATACTAAATATCATTTACTCAATTCCAAAGGTGAAGTGGTTATCACCAATCTCCCATCAACTTACCCATACAAGTTAGTAGTCAATAGGTGACACTTTCCCTAATGCAACTCAATTTTGGGAAGGGTTGACCCAACCAAGGATATGTGTAAGTGTCAAAGTGTTTTTGTATAAAATTACTAATTTTTTTCACATACTTTTATATTCTAAAATGCATGAATTTATAGAACCTTAGTATTATATAATAAGGCATTGTCTTAACCAATTCAAGAGTCCAAGTTCCCTTGAAAGAAAAACACATAGTTAATCTCAATTTAATAGTCATTAATTCCTTGACAATAATATTTTCATGTCTTAAAGTTCCCTAGATTAGCAACACCACTCTGATACTAGATGAAATAGCCGAAAAAAAAATTTGGGAGTTACTAAATATCAAAGTATATAACAACGCTATGTGCATGGAGCTGTACATGAATGTGGTCATAAATCACCATACTATTTGAGTTCACACTTAGATGCTTCCAACCAACATCATATTAGGTAGTGGTAGACACTCAATCAAGATTACCACATTGTCAAAGGATTCTATAAGGGAGTGGTTCATCATAAGGGAAGATATAGTTTGGGGTGTATTGATGCATACACATGAACTAATAAATTAAAAAATAGATATTCAGTGTAGAGACCCCTCATAGGATCATTTAATGGTTTGATAATGATACTTAAGCATCTTTTTCTTCTAAGAGAATCAAGTTTAAGGTTCAAAGGGAAAACCCATACCTTCATGAATATACCACAATGATGAACAAAACATCTAGGAAAAATTGAGTATATTACCCCCAAGTCCAACTCAAGTTAAACCACAGCATAGGGGAGGATGGTAATAGGATCACTGAGGTGAACATAAAATCACCATGATCTAACTAGCCATAGAATATAGGCACACTTTAAGGAACATTATGAATTAGTATACCCATTACTTAAGAATAAGAGTCCAAAACATGAACACATCATAAAGGTACACATTGGTTTTCCTTTTGAGGAATTAAATAGTCTTCTATTTTCTAACCCAATGATTCACCCACAATGGAATTGGTGGCAATAATCAATGAGTGTCTTATCTCTATATAAACAAGGTTACTCAAAGTAATATTATTCACATTTAATGTCACCTTATTAAGAATAATAGATAGTTCATATGATTAGAAAAAAGAATAATATTTCCATCCATATCATGTTAAAAATATGAACAAGGATGCCATGAACATACAATAATAGGGTTTCTAAGGCATCATTTTAAAATCATGCTACAATGCATAACCTAGTAAAACTAATATATTTTAAATATGTATCAAGAATGATCATGGGATTGTAAATATGTTCACAAAACACAATTAAATTCCCATTAAGGAATCCATGATTTTTATTGTACCAAATTAGATGATTCCACATACTCCACTTCAATTTTCCTATTTAACCAATCAAAATTCATAATAAATTGTAAATGTGGTGTTTTAATAACAACCACTAATACCAAGGTTGATACCCATTATGGCTCAATATAACATTTTGAAACATAAAGGGAATATATATATATATATATATATATATATATATATATATATATATATATATTAGGAGTTACCAACGAGAAACATTATTATGATACAACAAATTCTCATAAGTCTCATACACATGAAAAAGGAGTTATCAAAATCAATTACCTAGGTTGTCTATTCAATTAATTAAATTAACATATATGTTGAATCAAGGTATTCATTCCAAATTATAATTTATTCCCAAATTTGTTATGCATTGACTTTTTTTTTAGCATTATTCAAGGTAGATGTAACCACCCAAAAACTCAGCGAAGATAACTAATGTGAGACTATGAAACCATTATTTAAAAAAAGAACATCCAAATGAATTTAATACCTTTAAATCATTTTCCAAATCTTATCATTCAATTCCTAATGAATTGTTTATATCATAATTATCACTTTTATGTATTTGATTTCTTTATGCAATAATATGTTCTTCATGCTAAGATGGTAATAGTGTAATACCCACTAAGGAGGAAGACAAAACTCAAATTTAGATACTCAAATCCATTTGATTAACAAAAAGAAGTATACACTAACCATGGATCAACAAGAATATTAAATCATAACATTTTACTCTTGATTTGAAATGATGCACTTGAATTTCCATAACATAACTAAGATATACTTACAACCACATTTGATACTATCATAGAGAAAAACCATATCATAAGAGGTAAACTCTACCATGAGCACAAATTAATAAGGGTACTAAATATAATTATTATACTCAATCATTAATGTATTTTTCCTTATAAACATTAATTTGAAACTAACTCATCATTATAGTTTTAAGTAAATATATAGTTTTATATGCAGCCATATACATTCTTATAACAATCTAAAATGTAGAAGTTTAAGCATGTAATCCAACTCAGGGTGAGGTACAACATACCCATAATTAAACAAACTTCAAGAATCATAATAATTCATCTTGAATACTAAATAAGAGGATAAAAAGTTATGTAATAAATATCAAAAGTAACTAGGAGCCACCATATTAATGTTGTACTTATCTGGTTAATTAACATTCAACATTAATAGGAAATAACTAGGCTTCAAATTCTAGCATTAGTTTCTAAATGTAACAATGTAAGTCTATAACCATGCAATATGGAGTAAAAATTAGAATTTAATAATGTGGAATAAGTACAAATTTAGTGGATGATTGATATATGTGTGTCATAATACTACACTATAACATGGTATGCATATTATATACATAAATGAATTTAATTACTATCAAGATATTGCTTTTACCACAACCTAAAATACAAAGTTCATAAAATTAATATAATAATTAATTATGTTATTGAGACTATTGTTAACATCTCTAAACATCAATAGGAATACAATACTCAAAATTCATTGGAACAATGAATTACAACATGGAAATCTAAAACCAATAGGATATGAGTACTTAATCCATAAAATTCCCAATCTAGAAGGTCTAACCTGATAAGCCCATGCATCGATGGCCCTAACCACCCAAACCATTAGCTAAATGGTGAAATTGGGAATTTGGGTTTTAATGGGTAGTGATGAGTATTAGGTGACATAGTCCATGGTCCAATTCCATAATAGTTAAGAAACCAAATGTAAAACATATAAAATATCAAAAACAATAAAGAGATTCAACACAACTGACACCCACAGGGGTAACTGGCCTTTAACACAAAGTAAAAAAAAAAGCAACATTATAATTAAATTTCACATGTACAACCAACTATCAAAAGAAAACCCAAAAAAAATCATACAACACAACATAAACATCCAACTATCAAAAAGAGTAGTTGTAAAGTCACACACTTAACAAGACTAACATCTAAGCTCTAAAAATAGGCCCACTCATTTAGGAGGTTTACATTAACATGAAGGAAAGTAGTTGGGCAACCCATTGGATAACTTGTCAAGATTCATGGACAATGATTTAATGATATATTAGAACCCACAAATCTTTGCTTTTATTTAATGAAATGAATCATCAGAATCATTAACTTGGCCAATGAACTACCATCTAATTAAAGGGTACTTCATGAATAGAACCCACTCAACCAATGGGATATAAATCATTTAATCAACTAAGTCGATTGGTGGAGTATAACTAGTAGCACATTATTTCCTCATACAGCTATAATAATGTCCAAAATATTTTAAAATTGAAATAACACTTAATTAAAAAGTTAAGATTTGATACCAGTGAATCTGAAAGCAAGCACAAGGTTATACAAGAAAATATGCTCTTAAATATAATGTATTCCACCCATCCAATAAAAAATTACATATAATCATACAACTATGGACAATAAAATGTAGTCCAAGGAGGTCTAATTTTGGATGTATATAGTTTCCTTATCTCATATAGGGTCAAAATGATCAAACATGGGTTTTGGATCAAAAATATAAAATATTCATAAAAGGAAGAGAATACTAATAGCTGGAAAGGATTTCTTTTAAAAGTCATTCATTGAAGATGATTTTTGTTAGCCTATATAAATATATTTTAATAATAATAATTACTGATTAATACTAAGAAATGGATGCAAGTGCAACCCAATATGCGTGTATCAATTTTATAGTTTTATTGATTCATATTTCCGTCAAAATTCTATTTTAGAATTCCATAAATATGAAAATAACCACTCCAAAAAATTCCCTTTTTAAATAGGAGTTTATATCTAAAATATGGCAAGGTATTATGAGGCTAATCCTCTTTTTTAATTTTTTATTTTAAACCTATTGAAAACATCTACCAGATGTTTGAACTAACATTCCATCCCATAAACAAAAAAGGGAATACGTTGAGTATGTTTACCATAATTTGAATAGGGTAAAAGGTAATAGTCATAAAACTTCAAAATAATCCTAACTTAATCAATGGAGTCCAGTCAACTTTAGTTGATATATATTAATATAAGGCTTAATTTTATTATTCACCATAAAAAAATATTAAGTAACACTAAATATTCAAGCATAAAATGAAATCTAAGGTGCCACCTACTTGCAGAGGAGGTGCAGACCATAATGGGTCCAGTCTCGTGGGTTTCCCATCCTTTTTGGTTCATTGTCATCTCTCCCTAGAAGGTCATGGGTTTTTCATACACTTTTAGCTGACTCCCAAGAGATTTCTTCCTTTATATTATCTACGACGCATGGCTTAGGGTTTATTTTAGGTAGGGGTTAAGTTTGACATCCATACCCACTTCCAAATAATGAATGTATCCCAATATTGATGCCTCCCTTCTACTCCAAAATACTATACAAAAAATATTCATGGGAGCATTGGGAGTTTGAAGTTGTGCCCTACACTTTTCCAAAAAAAATAATGCATATATAAAAATATATCTTAGCCCTTAGGAGACCAAAACACATCCCCCACATAATAATGACAAAACTAGACTTTTTACCTAGAATTTGGTATGGAAAAATAGCCAAACCAATCATGCTTAAAAAAATAGAAATGGAAGGCATTATTGAGACCAAGGGAATAACCCAT